>JAVTVY010015695.1:0-60698 GCA_036873755.1 Hanleya hanleyi | reverse complement strand
GTGTACTTTTAAAAACAGCAAATATCTTCGAAAAATGATGGGCGACAGTTTAAATAAAGAATGTGCAAACTGCTTATTCTGCAAAATAAGTATCCTTTGAAGTATTTAATTGCGCAGGAATAATTCGCAGGTCAGATTTTTTAGGTGTAACCATTTGTTTCTATTTACCATCCGTTGTTTCTTTCTGAACAGACTAGGGAATGACAGTGTCAACAATGGTAGGAAAAACTGAGGTTGTCCAGCCTTTGACACGAACTATAGCTATTGAGTATTACCCGGTTCGTATTATGATCCTTACATTCGGAGCTTCTAAAAAAACCTATTCACATACTAATTAAGGGCACTGGGCATGGGGAGATCTGGTCAGAGGAAATTGATTTCATGCAATTCCATTGGTTTAAAATGGTCGGTTGTCAGTCAATTACATGGATCGATAGCGTCATTGGTAACGTAACTCTCCACATTCCAGCATTCCGTCATATACGAGGCAACACGGAGGAAGTCTGAAGAAAACCACACAAAAGAGTGTCAAGCCAAAGCGATCGCATACGACTCCGTCAAAGAAAGTTTGTTTCTTGCAAGCTAGAATAAAATTTTATTTGTCAATGATTTTCCCACTAATGGTTGTTTTAGTTTATGGTTTTGTTATTCTGACCCCCAGGATACAGGTGACTTTGCATTCTTTTGTGAACAGAGGCTCCACTGGAGCCATAACTCAGATCTATTCGCCGAGCAGACGTTGCAAATCTCGTTTCGCTCTCGCTGGACAGGTTCCGGTTCTGGGTTTATGAAGACCCCAGTTTTCAACATCCTCGCAGTCGCGTCCTTCCCGTGAAGTCGGCGTTCGTTACTATTTTAATGTGTACGCGCATACTGCATGGAATATATTTTCAGAGGAGATATATGTCGAAGAAACAACTATACTATTTACATTTTCCTCGTCTTGTGAACCTGACCGGATCCTGTCCAGTGCAATGTATTTTGGGGGACTCCTGCTCCCTGAATAGGTTTTTTTACACCTTCATTTCGTTCCTCAAAACCAGACATAATCCGTTTTTGTCAATTTATATTTTCTTGTATGTTGGGCCGTTGAGGAAAATGCTGACTGAATAACTGAACAAGATCTTTCAAAATTATTTGTCCGAAATAGTGGAAATGCCCGCTACATTGGAGAGTGTACGACTCAGACATATGTGGTATGTCTATCTACACGAAATTTTCTCCACCAGTGAACAATTTGGTCTGAATTGTACGACTACTAGTAAACTACAGGAACTATTTTCCATTTACTGGATTCGATTCCTTCACCTTCACGACTGAGTTGTCTCCCTTTATTCGACTCTTACAGAAATGGAAATCCATCCAACATGGCAGTACACCGGTATGACCACCATGAGATGTTATCTCCACAGGGGCCCGTTGTTAATTGGTGAATTGGGTTGATTGAGGAAGGGGAGGGGGAGGAAGGGACCAAAGAAAAGTACAATCAACACCAATGATTAACTATCTCGGGCATGCCCTATCTGGTGATAGCAAAATAGTTAATTAGATGATGATTAGGTGGCGACTTGTGGCGTAAAAACATTTCGCCTGGTAGCATTTGCTATACCCTGTAAAGAATGTAACGAGTTCAATCAACGTGATATAAGATCGCTACTTTATTGAAACTGCTGCTTGACGAGATCATGCAGGTCAAAATTCCACTTGGGGATAAGTATCACATGATCCACTAATGGTACATCACGATAGTAGCGTGCAGCTCTTTGGCGCAACGTTTAGTAACTAGAGAGAATTTGGGCTCTGTTTGCTAGTGTTAAAATGGCCAGTCGTAAACAAAGTACAGGAAGATACGTTATACTGTGGGAAACAAAACGACTCGGAACTTCTTCACATGAAAAATGCATACCGGTACTATCCATTTTTGACACGTATGCTGATTAGCGTCAAATTCAAACTTGAAAGGCTATAAATTATAGTTCTGGCAGCGATTGTCCTGAAACCGAATGACGTAGGTCCCCTATATCCATGGCAATAAAATCCCACTTCTATCCCTTGATGCAATGCAGGCCCCCCAATCTCCATGACAATTAAATGGCTGGCGGGGATCTTTATACTATCCAATTAGCCTGTCACCTTCCTCATGTAACATGACAACAACTTAATTGCCAGCGCGAGGTCCCTGCATGGGCTGGTGCAGTCGGAAGAGTAAGCTTTAATTTGGTGTAACGGGTTTCATATAGGACTTCACGCCTTGGGGCACATGTACTTTGCGTGGACAATGACAATTTATTTGATTTTGCGTTACACAAGCGATGTTAGATTTGTGGATAAGCCTTCTCGTGTCATATATATGAATGAATACACAATTCATCACGTGACTGAGAGAGATGTAATACGTCATCAGGGTTTGTGACCATTGACAGTTGCCAACGTCTCGAATTGGCGCAAGGTTAAATACTGAGCACAAACCCTCAGTCAAAGCCCTCGGAGTTTTGGGAGGGTGCAATGTCAAATATGAGGTCTCAAAACCTAACCTCTTGCTTAATATAGAAACATCATAGAGACCCTATATTTCGATACTTCACCCTAAAACTACCCCTCCCAACCACATACATCTTCACAAAACTCTTGTTTGGAGGGCCTGTGATGCCGAGCTAACGAGATCCATGACCATCTCGCAACAATTCGGTGGAGAAATATTTCGAAAACTTGAATTAGTGTTATACCACTCGGTGCTATTAAGGAAATCAATTCCGCTTACAGAATGACGTTGTGTCCAACTGCTAACTACTGGATAAAACAGACAAGAATGGGGAGGATGAACAAACTGAATAATAACAAAATCATTCAATGGTAACGTTTTATTGAAAAAAGAAAAACAAGAAGGAATGAAACGGGGTGAAAGGATGCCTTTCATGTAGTGGTCGACAGTTACTTGTAACCGCGATTGGATATCCAAGCGCTCAGCTGCCCTCTCAGACTTCAGCAGCAGTGAATGGAGTCAGTATCGGTAGGGTCAGTAACGAGTAATGATTTAGTGTGTAATAATTACTGGTGCAGTCAAAGTCAGATCTAGTAGTTCCACCTGTACTTCTCAGTATCACTCTCACAATCCACAAAATCCTTGTACTTCTTCACCAGTTGCTTGTTAATTGCCATCAGACCAATTACTGGACTACCAGCCGCCTTTGCTCTACCGAGCTTCTGGATTAGGGCAGCAACTTCAAACACATTGTTCGATTGCATTTCCACCAGATTCTGCTCTATGAATGCCAGCGACTGTAACAAGAAGAACAAAAGTAAATAAATAAACAAATAATTCTATAATAACACTTCTTTCAGTCGAGCTAACCGTGCATTTATCACGCGTTTTAGCACGGTTTTGTGAAATCAACATCCGCCAAGTGCAGGTGTTCATTGGGACATGCAAGATGAAATTCCTTTCTCAAGTTTAACTGAAATTCATCAACAAAGCGACACGAATAGACATATATCCACGTAATTTCCACACAGCTGACAGTATCGACATAACCGACACGCCAACCAACACGGGAGCATCAGTGGACGAGTTTTTTTCAAGAAAGGAGAGAAAGGTTGTGAAAGTTCAAAATATGTTTTCAAGTTTTCTTTGTAATATTTGTTGGTAATCAATTTGGGTAGTGCAATAGAATAGAAATAATGTTTTCATACGCGTGCTCAATGGTTATTTTACGCACGGTTGATGTGGTCAAGTTTATCAATTTTAGGGCGTGGGCTTTGCCCTTGCCCTAAAACAAATGTATTGTCCCGCACCAACCGTGCGTAAGATAACCATTGACCACGCCTATGAGAACATTATTTCTTAAATAAACTACCATTGGCATGAGCATAAAACAGTGGATCGAGAGTTTTGGGTTACAGTTAAGTGTCCAAGACATTGGAACACTTCTTCGCGAAGAGATTAATTTAGTCCGTATACACACAGGTTTTTGGAGGGCCAGAATGGCAGTTACAGATATCGACATATTTTATCCTGCGTCATTGGTTTCAATTATGTGGCAAAGATATACTGGAGTTGGACCAGTGTGCGTTTCTCTTCCAATATAAACTCAATTTAACGTATTAATTCCACAATTATGAACGGAAAACTTTTTCCATCACTTTCTTGGTAGTTTGACCCTATTATTGGTCACGTGAAACAGTCATTTGTGACTTCATATATGAAGAGCTCCCCTGTTTTCGCCATCTCAAAACTGAGAGTATTTATCTCATGAATATGCCTCGGAAACTGAGTAATGGATCATGGATGTTTAGTGGATGTCCGACTTGGCGACCCTATACTGACTCTATTCGCTATATTAAATCAGCGATTATAAATTCTTTCGGGGTACTGTTCAAGCAGTACCCGAGTATGTATATCATCGCAGGAAAAGCAACTGCGAAAAATTATACATGTAATAGGTTTCAAAAATAGACTGAACAGAGCAATCACTTTCCAAGCTTTGAAGACCTAAAGATCAGAAATTCAGTGTGAACTGAACATCGGAGGACGTTTCGCAGACTGCTGTCGGAAGTGCGCCTTCATTGACAGCAACGGACTAAAATAATACCAAAATGTCGGAGCTTCTCCCATCTTCTCATTCCTGGTCAATCTCTACGTTCCCACTTCGAACTAGCCTTGGTAGCTCACTATTTATCTTCAAAGGACTTATAAATAGACGGGCGATTACAAGCGTCTGGTCCGTCATTCATAATTCAGCCGTCGTCCATTAGAGAATATCCGCGTCCATAATCCGAAGATCTATTCCATATCCCATATAACAGTATTAGCACCAAATTCAAAAAGACAATCATAGTATACATAAACATAGGCTTGTTTCCTGCAAGAGAGAAGCGGTCAACAGTTTTCAATGATGCCGGCAAGACATCATGATGTTCCAAAAATATCAAATCCGTATCGCTGATCAGTATTCTTAATCCATAATATTCGTTGTAAAGTCGTCATCTAAAGAATGATGTATCTCAGTCACGCTTTGATTGTGCCTGTTCATATGAGTACCATGAGGATCTTGAAGCACATGGGTTTATACGTCCCCTAGCCCCGGGTTAAGCGGAATTAGACACAAGTTACGAAACGTAACGCCATAGATCTTGGACGCTACGCTCGTATTTTGCTATCAGCATGCTATATGTATCGCCAAATTTGAGAAACTTTGAGTGGAGGCGCTTGGTGGTGTAGCCCTGTTTTATAAGTGTCACTGGCCTCAAATCCATTTCGATTTCGAAATGTGTCGTAGAAGTTGGTTATTGATTGGCTGACCTATATATTTGGCCAAACCAACCGACCAATTAGAAGGAACGATGTATAGCTACTTGGGGAAGACTTCATCCTTCACACACTCGGTGTGTAGATTTATGAGATTGGTTCGTATCTCGTTCGTATGTGATATTTACACTTCGGATTTTCAACACTGAAGGTGTTCTGATACATTAAGGCTATTTCGAATTGCGAACGTGTAAATTAGCTTGGTGTAATGAACATACTCACACGCACTCTAATGCACGAGTTTTCGACTTTCATCAAGCGAACAAAAATTGATTTGAAATTGATAATATACCAACATCGAACATCTGGAAAACCTTAACGTCCAATAGAATTTGTTGCTTTTACAGTCAAATGCATAATGTTTCCTTGCGAGCAAAGCTCAACAGTTCAACACTGTTTTTCTTCAAGAATGACGAATTCAGCGAACTCACAACAAGTAACATTTGTATGAGAAATCGAACCATAGGCAGTTGTATGATTGGAACACAACTATGATTGGAACACATTGATTGGATAGCAAGTATAAAGCCCCCCCTAGCGGCGTAAGACGCATATGTTCCGTTCTTATCAGCGGTAAAAACAAGGCAAGTTGAATTATCTCCTATTAAAGATCGTAGACTGGCACAAAAGAACAAAGAACTTACCTGGGCATCATTGTTACGAGAAGCCAATTTTGCTAAAGTGTTAACCTTCTCCGTCAACTTCCTTTCCCTCTGCAGACTTGTTATTAAAGCTTCACCTGGTGTCGCCCATTTCACTTCGGAAGGTTTCTGTAAATCGCGAACATGAAATATTACACTTCGAATCTCATGTTTAGGATTACAACACTCAACGTGAGGTTCGGTTTTTGAACATGTCTCCGCTTAATCGTGTTTAAGTTTTAAACCCATGTGTTTAATACCTAAACATCACGATGTTTAAACCCTAAACACTTTTGAGCTGAAACCATTGTTCAAACTGAACCTGACTTTTAGTGTTCTGACCCTGAACATCTGATTTACAGTGTACACGATAATTGTTATTCGACTAATTACTATACTGAGTGATCTTAAAGAAAACCACGGAAATTCTTTAAATGTTATTGAGTGTAAATTTCTAAATTTCTTCCAGAAACAATGCTATATTGAAATCGCATCAATTCGTAATCAGGTCAAATTTGCACAAGATTTGATTGTGCACATTGGTTCAACGGATCAAAATGCAGAAATACTATCATATATTAAAATATACATTAAAATACCATTATATATTGGAATACTATCGTACATTGAAATATTATATTGAAATACTATCATGTATTGGGAGACTGGCATATATTGAAATACTGTCATACAATGAAATACTATAATGTATTCTCACAATGAAAAAAAAAAGAAAAAAATTCTCTCTAAAAAAAAAAAAAAATCAACAACAACAACAATAACTCTGAAGCCATCTCAGCCACATCACAACCAGGATATTACAACCTCCATGAATAGATATTTGCAAATAAATTTAAAGGACCTGGCGCGGTTTAATGAGATTTTGGCCCCCATGAGGTGCGATTTCCAAAATGAAATATCACGTATGAAAGAAATTTTCAGTTAGCGTTAAGTGTATTTTCTTGTCTTTTGCTCTGAGTATTTTGTAGGCCCTGAGTCTTATGTTGTTTAAATAACAACATGTTGGAGTTGTGGATATATCCACAATAGTCTATTTTGAAGTGAAAACAGCACACTTCTCTTCGTAAACATATGAAGTCATTTCAGAACCAAAACTGTGTTTGAGCAATAACAAACTGTTGACCCGGTCAGTATTTCGGAGTTAAGTTTATCTTGGTTGTCGACTGGGGTCATATGTTACGGAGAGAAAAATGTGCTGTTTTGCAAAAATCCACTACTACAAGATGGTGTTATACCATAAGACCCAGGGTCTACAAAATACTCAGAACACAAGACAAGATAAGATACTTTACGCTAACTGAAAATTTCTTCCGTGTGTGATATTTCATTTTGGAACTTCAAACCGCACCTCATGGGGGTCAAACTCTCATTAAATCGCGCCAGGTCCTTTAATGTGGAAATATTACTTACGGAAATATCTGAGAAAGTGAGAGGTGCTCCGCGTTTGACAAGGTACATCATAATCTGTTTTGCCGAGTTTATTGTTATCCTGCCCCACGCGTTGTACATTAGAGACATCCCAATAATATCGACGTCATGACGACGGTAATAGGTCGCCTGGAAGAAAAAATTGTACATAAAATAATATTGCTAAAAAATAATGTTGATGTTTACAGGCTTTTAATCGTCTTTCGGAGTCTTTTAACTCCGATGCCAAATTCGATACAGACATTACTTCGCCACGATATTTTCCCCTTCAATAACCTTCAGGTTTTTCTGGCACTGAAAAGTTAATAGCGAAAAGCACTCAACAGTTTTCAATGACGTTAAAAAGATAACCCGCTGGTCCCGTTTTCAGATCTTTCTACAAGTGTTCTTTCATCGAATTGCCTACTCTATAAAAAATCTTGAGTGAAAAAGGTTCACTCAAATAAGAGTGGAACTCGAGTGGAATTCACTCAACTTGAGTGGGAAGAATTTTCACTCTTACTCGGGTGAAGTTTCACTTAATTGTTTTCAAGGAGTATTATTCGACATCAATACAAACGAGCCATGCATGATCACCTCAGCTTGTTTCCAATATAATCAGCTGAAAATTTATCTAATAACTAATTTAAATGAAAAAAAAACTAAACGATGAAAATGGCCTCACTTGAGCATCTTCAGGTTAAACTTACAATTGCAATATACTGGAGAGCGGTTTCAACTTTGTAGTTGACCAAGTCGTTCAATTTATCTCCCAAAGCCGAGTTGAAATTGATTAGAATCATGTCATCCCCGGGCTTCCAATCTTGAAATCGACATGAAATGGTAAAATAGATACGTTTGATGTTGACAGTTTGGTTAATTGTTGATTGCATAAACTCCAATATTAGCCGGAGATATATGTTTGAAAACAGAGAGCTAATTGTGCAAGATTTTTTGTGCAAGATTTCTTTTTTGTGCAAGACCTTATTCGAATGATATGTAGCCTTTTTCTTTTTTCTATCTTTTTCGTCTCCTGGATAGGCATACAACAAATAGCGGAGTAAACATGACAATATGGACAACAAATTATTTTCTGCCCTGGGGCAATGAGACCTTAAATTTTTTCAATGCTAATGGAGCTTTGGAAAAAGTTTGAAGTATCGCCAACGATAAGAACAATAAAATAAGTTGTTATCCATAAGCAGCCTTGTGTGATACGTAGGCATAGAAAACAAGAGAAAACAACTCACCGTCCGCCATCATCTTTTCCTCCATATCGTCCATGTGATATCTCCGACCCAAAACACAGACAGACAAACAGACGATGACAATCACTAAGGACTTCATGATGGTGGACGTTTGGATGCGGCCTAGAGAAGTGCGCGAAAATCAGCTGTTTTGAGGTTTTATACCGATCTCGCTTTTGTCCCGGAGAGAGCTATGACCTTACACGTGATATAGCAAATTCCCTCGCATCCATGGAAGGCTGCCCCCAAATACCTGATGATACCTGAGCCCCGGGCAGACAGACCCTTGAGATATTGTTAATTACGGTAGATAGTGTGACCCTAACCTTGTGTGACCCTAACCTTGTGTTTGAGCCAGGGCCAGTGACACACAGCTGGGCCAGTGACACATTCGTGCACTCAAAAAACAAACAATCGAGGACATGCATCCTGTACAATGTACACGTATCTTGAACTTATTTGTCTCAGTGATTTGATAAATGTCATCGAGATTTCTGCATTCAAATCAAACCTTTGTTCACAAAGTTTTAATGTTCTCGGCAGGTATACAATTTGGAGTTTTTCATAGTTAGTCACTTCAGACAGTTACAGTTAGACCTAAACAGGCTGACACACAACCAGCTGTATGATTGCATGATTTGATGAGATTTTTAGTTATAAATCCACAGAAATATATAGTTAAAATATAGGTAAATTTGTGGTACCGTACCCAAATGAAATATATAACCATAATGCACTTTTTGCCAAGAAATTTTTTTTTAGCGGTGGGTCTATATATTTCTATCGTTCGAGCCTTTTTACTGCCGAAAAGTCTCTCGTCTAGATTTGTTATACAAAGACAGACTTTATGGTTTTATAGCTGTGCCAATCTTACATTTGCATTCATTGGTCAACAATAGTTATCACAATGAACGTAAGCCTCAATCCGACATCCATGACAGTGCCATATTGCCGATTCAAGAGACTCCAAATCCAGAATTATGTAGAACTTTTCTTTCCAACGAAGCCATTCATTGAAATCAGAATATGTATAAAATAATGTTGAGGATAGTAAGTCGTCCAGTCCGACAGCTCTTAATCACGATTTCCCAGTCGGACCCCCTGGTCGGATGGTCACGTTCCATCACGGTTTCGTAAATTCGTGGTTCGGGTGAAAATTAGCATTGTTTTTTGTTTAATCACTCGGATTCAGAGATATATAAAAAAAGTACTATACTATAGTGATTGAAGTTTTCCCATGAGAACACTTATAGGCTTAAGCCATTGGAGAAAGGACCTTGTGTCTTTAGATGGGTGAATGGCCCCAGGTCAGGTGTAATACAGAAGTGCCAAAATAAAATACTTTCACTACAAGAAATGTTTCAATTGGCATGAAATACAATATTATATTGTATACTTAGAGAAATTTCAAGACTCATGACTCTCGAGTAACAGGGCCGAGAAGTGTATTCGAGCAAAATAGTTGATTCTGAGGTGAGAACAAGTCTTATTGTTCTCTGAAAACTTATGAAGATAAACGATAACCAGAACCAGATTTGGTCTACGACTACGTATTGGAACAGCGGGTATGCTATATCAAGCTGGTGCTGGTTATCGTTTATCTTCAAGAGGCCCAGTTTGATTATGAATGTGATAACAGCTTTCTTGGTCTTCCTGATAAGGAAAAGTTGTCTTTCGTACTCGGAAACCCGCAAATGGCACCTGTTTCTGCCAAAGCCTGCTTTCTCGTTTTAGAACGTAGGGAAAATTTCTTAACTATTTGAGGTATAACCCATATTTATGTAATGTTTTATATATATTGGTAATATCCGTCTCTCATAACTCTTTTCAGAGTGGCACCTATAACTGTTTTAGCTTTGTATTGTTTTTATCATGTTATATGTGGTGAGACGTTAATAAACAACTATCTATCTATCTATCTATCTATCTATCTATCTATCTATGTTTTTAGAAAGAAATATGAGGTTTTTACGGCTCGAAATTGGCGATTTTGCACGAATGCACTACTTGACGGCCCTGTTATTCGAGAATGATGAGACTCCGGGGGATGAAACTTTTTCGAGTATACAATATAATATTGTACTTCATGCCAACTGAACAATTTCTTGTATATGCAATATTTAATTTTGGACACTTCTACCGCACCTGTTCTGGGGCCATTTACCCATCTAAACATACGCGGTCCTTATACAATCTGCAATATAAATAATGTTTTGGGGTTAGAACGTCCAGTCTGAGAACACGTTTCAGCTTATACCATTTTTAAAAATCTTGGTGTTCAGGTTTTATGTTTATAACATCTCTGTGTTATAACCTAAGCGCTACGTGTGTTTATGACATAAATACCCATTTGTTTGAAACTTAAACCTCATTTTTACCGTTCTAACCCTAAACATGAGATTTACAGTGTATTTTCCAATACGATCTCCTCGATGTGTACCTGGCCACCCCCACCCCTGCACCTTTCAACGTCAAAGGTTCATGTGAGATGAAGATATGCAAAAGGAATTATCCGGATTGGACCCTATTTTGGGGGAGAAGCTACCTGTCGACGGTTACAGTTGTATAAATGATCTGGGCCAAAAATCAATGTCCAAACGATCGGAACTGGCGATAGTGGATCGAAACTGACACCTCTCATCAATAATTTTAATCTGATATTCCCCACAGTTCAGCGCATCACCAGCTAAGTTACTTTGTTGATAAATTCTATAGACAACGCCACGCCAATGATAATGACTTTGACAATCATTTCTAAAACTCGCGGGATTTTAGATACCAATTTTGAAGCTACAATGGGGAAAAATACTTCAAATAAAACCAAACGAAGTAAATAGACTGATAGTTATAACATTACCTAACCCATGGAGAGCATAAAGAGAAAAATATGAAAACCTTTGCATTTCACCTTTAAATGAATAAGAACAGCAGAGTTCAATCCGAACATCTTGTTTCCATCTTGTATTCTACACGAGAACACTGGTGTTTATATTTTAATGGCACTGCATAGCAGAACACCAGAACACTAAACAAGGGTGTCCAGTTTAAAACACCAAAAGGTGTTTCGATGTAACAGGATTTGAACACTCTTTTTGTGTTCTTGATTAAATAAGAGCAGCAGTGTTCACAATTTAGACATTTGCTTTTCATTTAGTTGCAATCTAAATGTGCAGCCTGGTCAAAATGTACTGCACACCAGAAAACATATGTTGAATAGCCGTATTCAAGAACACACTCGTATAGAATAGAACCTTTAGTGTTAAAATTTGGAACATCAATGCTCAAGTTAAGAACATCAAAAGGATGCGTCCAATCTGATTAAAAACATACCCACTCTGGCGTGCTCAAGAAAAACAGCCGGTACGGCACGCTCTACTTTTTCTCATTTTGTCGACCCGAGTGCGCAATAATCGCCCACTAAAGGACGTTCTACGTTCTCCCTATTTAGTTGCCTTACTTATAGTTTTAATGTTCCAAGATCCCTGACGATAACATTTCGGATATCTTTTCAGTTTTTACTCAATGAGATGTTTTCTTTGATTACCAGAACTGAGTTATTTGATATTGGATTAAGCGGTTTGCCAAAATGTAGTCTTCAAACTTCACTAAGATGTTTTATGGTTCTCATCAAACTTATTTGAACTTTCACAGTCTTCACTAAAACTTTCAATAAAAAATCGTCCTGGAAAGGACTGAATCATACTAAATTGTATGCCCAATAATTCAAATACCTTATAGGCTCAAATATCTTAGACTAAAATCATTGATAACAGTGGTGAAAAAGACGAGAGGGGAGGGAGCAGGGTAAGAAAATGGGACTTTCGTGGTGCACCCCTGAAAACAAATTTGTGATGGTTTGGCCAGTAAGCGGATACATGGAGACGTTTCATTCGGACAGAATAAGCCATGGAAAGTAGAAACTATACATCAAAGTGTATAGCTGGTTCTATGGGGAACAAGATTAAATTAAATAATAAATAATTAAAATAATAATAAAATTAAATTAGATAATTAAATCAACGTTGGACACACTTGAACACAAATACAGCTTAAAATACTCCAACCTCATCATACCTAAATCTCATAAATTCATAAACAAGCCACATCTGGCTGTAATCCTGGAGAAATTTATTTATAATCAATACTAAAACTGACTTTATGCCGCTACTTATAGCCGATATTCATTTCGCTTTGTGGGTGGTGAAAACATTATCAAACACTTCTGCCAATATATGCATGGTCAAGTTTCTGCAATCTGCCCTTATTCTGATACGGTTCATCTAAAGTGCAATCAATTTAAAAACTATAAGGTTGACAATGAATTTTAAACAATTTCCAAAATTTAAATTTGTTCACGGGTACATAGAGATAACTTTGGGAAATTGTTTAAAATTCATTGTCAATCGTAGGGTTAATAAATAATCGCCAATGTTAATATCTGTATGGTATTGCAGGAGCTACTTCACAGGTGACACAGCCTGACGGAAAGGTTTTCATATCATTGTTGTTTTTCATGTATGCTCTCTCACTCTGTGTAATATAACCTTTACACATGCAATAACTAATCGATGTCATGTTGCTTAGAATCACATTTCGAGCTGGAGCAAAGCTCCAAACTTGGCACATCCATCACTTGATTCATGCAGAATATCGGAGGGGTGACACTTGTTCTGAGCCCTGTGATGCCCTCTAGCCCCCAAAAGGGCATCTGATGGGAAATATTATCCTTGAAAGAATAGTTAGCTTCCCAGTGGCTTCCTTATTTTCATTATTATTGAGGCTAGGAAGCTGAAACTGTCTACACTATATCTCTGATTCCAGCGCTAGATTAAGTAACAACACCCAAGACTGCCACTCCTATGACGTCACAGTGACGTCATATTCTAAAAAATAACCCATTTTTTTACGATTTTTCGTGCAGATTTGTCGAATTTTATATCCGTGCAATTTTCTTAGCTGACACTGCATATAAATTAGTAAATGATTATCGGATTTGAGATCAGATGGAATTGGACACTTTTACATAAAAAATGCACTAATTTTGAAGGAATACGACAATTACAACACATATAAGAGAAGTGGGAAGAGGTGCCGACATACTAACAATTCGTGATATGTGTTGTATCTCAGGTACGCTTTTATTGTACCTGTTCATGTGGCAACTTGGATGACATGACTACACGGCCTCTAGCACCGGCATAAACGGTATTAGATACAGATCTAGAGAGCTATGATGGAAATGCTCTGACAACTCGTAGCTGTGTCGCTGTGACAACTCGTACACTGGGGATTGGTGACTTGTATCGTCGTCAGATGAAAATGACGGCATTTAACACAAAAGACTAGTCTGTAAGGCCCGATGTCCACCAAGCCCGATAACTCAACTGTCCAGTTACACCTTCGTGTCATTCACTCTGCTCCGATGATTAGCTAACAGACACAAAATGACCCCAGTATGATCAGGTATAATGTTTATTCGTTTTGAAACACCAAAGACAAGTTCACTGCAGGGGAAGGCTGAATCTATACCAATTACAGCACATATAAGGGAAGTGGGAAGAGATTCAGCCTTCCCCCAGACTAATCAGGCTGAGGGGAACCATCGAGAATTAAAGGTTCTGATGGATAGATACAGAATATTTTACATTTATTTCATGATAATATTCCTTCTGGTTGCTGACATTACACTACAATGTTTTTGGGGTTGTGATACAAACATGGTAGTGTGACTAACGTCACAGGGCATTCGAAGTAGGGTAGGCATTAGGACTCCGACGCGCACTGAGCTCTTGGAAATCCCCCCGCCCCAAGTTGAAATCCTGCCTATATTAAGATGGGCACGGCCCAAGTCAGCTCAGAACTTGCTGGTAACAGTCCCCTAATGCACCTACATGCAAAAAATCAAGATTCTAATTCAACGGTTCTCCTTATTTTGCGGGGGAAAGGTCTCGGATGGACTCACTGACTGACTACCGGACAATTTGCAGATCGTAACCTACTTTCTAGAAATTAATATACAAATGAGATTTGATAATGTCAGTCAGTGAACTAGACACAATTCGATACACAAATGGTGGCATATTTTTTCTAAAATACATAGCATTCTGGTTCTTTTGCATTTCATTAATACCACTGTGTTTTCGCATTCTATTGTCGAATATCACTTTTTGTAACTTGGTTACCAGTAGTTTAAGAAATGTGGTTACCACAACAACCGATAATCGAGATTTTTATTCCAGGAACTTAAATAGTTGAAGTGGTATTATTAGTGAATAACTATCACAAATACCTTTATTACGGTAAATTTCCAAAATAAATGCATTATTATCTTGTTGCTATGGTAACCGAATTCCTTCAACTTTCCATCTCGCCAAATTGAAAGTTGAAAGATGAAAGAGCTCAACACCGCTTCAGTATTCCAGCTGTACACCTCACAAAGATTCTCAAACTCTCCGGCATTCCTTTCTTTCCTTCTAACAAAATTGAGAACAGAAAGATGGAAAGTTCAATATAAATCCATATGGGAATGGGAAGCCATAAACAGCTTTCATCTTTTGTGGTTTAAATTAAATTGATGTCAAATAGGTGCATCGTTCCGATTTTCATATATTCAGCATTTGCATACTGATGTCGAGCTTTCCATCTTTCTGTTCGCAGTTCTCAGTTCACAAGAAGGGAATACGGGAGCGGGTTGGGCTTTCTGTCCTTACTTTGAATCCTGCGATATGAATATAGCTGTTGCATAATCCTCGAAGCAGAGCATCATGGGTAAATTTGAAATGGATGACATGTGGAGATGTAGCTGGAAAGATGTGTTTTTGTCGTATTTTTTCCTTCAAAATTAGTGCATTTTTCAACGTGAAAGTATACAAATAGCGATAGCGCTGGAATCAGAGATGTAATGTGGACAAGTCCAGCTTAATGAACATAACGAAGCAACTTTTGAAGTTAACTATTCTTTCAGCGATACTTTTTTCCTTCAAATGCCCTTTTAGGGACCAGAGGGCATCCCAGGGCCCAAAGCAGGCAGCACCCCTTCTAATATTGTTCTTTTATGCCTTACTAAAGTGATGGATGCGCCAAATTTGTTGCTTTGTTCCCGCAGGTCACAAGTTGTATGCTAATCCACCTATTACATTGCACATTGAACAGATTGAATGTCATTATCTTCAGGCAAACGCTTTTCAGCATTCAAAAAATACTCTCTAACAACAACACTCGCTTCAGTCAGCCCTTCGCAACGAGTGATCGGATTGTTACATTTTGAAGTTAACCGACCCGAATGAAGAAAAAATACAGTTTTTCATTGACATACAATTTTATTGCAAAATTTACAAAATAGAAGGGACAAACGAGCAAACAAAGATGGTGAAGAATTCGAAGATACCATATTGTCTTTCACGCGAAGGATGTTGCCATAGCGACGAATGATGCCTTTTCAGTAGCGTTAATTAGTCTTAATTGCGTTCGGCACTCTTCCGTCTCGGTGTATGGAATGTCCTCGATAGATTCTATGTGAAAAATTCAGAAGATAATTCTCGTGTAGTCGAAGTCAGATCTAGTAGTTCCATCTGTACAGCTCGGTATCACTCGTGCAGTCTTTGAAATCTTTATATTTCTTCACCAACTGTGCATTGACTCCCATCAGACCGACAACTGGACTCCCCAACGCCTTTGCTCTGCCCAACTTGCTAATCAGCGCGGAAACTTCAAAGATGTTGTCTGCTTGGCGGTTTACCAGATTCTCTTCCACGAATGCTAACAACTGAAAAGAAAAACAAGATAGAGAACGTGATGAGGACACGTGTAAAGCATGGCTACAACTGTAACTGTTGATATCTTACTCAAGTTATATAGGCTCACAGATCTTCGAGTTCTGCGGGTTGGGAGCTGTTTGATATCTGTCACAGGACTACGACACGCGACCCTGTGTAAACCGACCATGCTTTAGACCAGATTATAGTGTAGGTTTTGACAGGGTTCTGTTTTATTGAGGTTCAACATACTTTGGATATAAGTTTTGGGGTCATGAATAAATGCCGGTATTAAGAGGTCAGTCGGTTTACTCAGGAGTCAGTATTGACAGGTATCGCTGTAGTATGTTAAAGGTTGTTCTGTGAGTGGTACGCATTGGAGCTTGAGGACCGATTGTAATTCTGAGTGGATAATTTGACATAATTTGTTTGAGAACAAATGAAATTTGTCTCGAATAATTCTGTGTTATGTTGTTTTTTTTCATCCGTAAAGTATTCTTGTTATGATTTATGCAGTTCATTCAAACCGCCCACAACACTTGGTTCAGTTCATTCACTTTAATAATTCGCTTTAATAATACACAGGTCAGCAGTAATAGTAGTAAAAGCGTAAATATTTTATTATTGAAGTGATTTACGCTTTTACTACTACTGTTACCATCAAGTTGATGGTTGGATTTGAATTTCAGCATAACAATATGTCATTTATAATCTTCGTGTTTATTCCAGAGGCTGCAATATTAGTACATGTACTTACATGATTATCGTTATGTTTCGTGGCCATTTTCGCCAGAGCGTTGACACTATCCGCCAGCAACCGTTCCATCTTGAGAGTCAGGAGAAACGCCTCCCCTGGAGTCGCCCATTGAACTTCCGTGGGTTTCTGCAAAAAAAATATCACAGGAATAATACAATTTGTTACAGCATACATGGAAGTGGAAATATTAAGACTGAGGCAATGACTGAATTTTAGGAGATGTCACGTGTCCACCAACACAGAAAACATTGAAATGGGCAGATATAACGACAATCTAGGTGAACCAAGATGATATATGCGTAATAATTCTAATACTACCATAGAATATATGGACTTCGGTAAGGTCTCTAATAATTCAATTACAGGAACTGCAAATTTCAACTCCATGTGGAACTGTCACATTCGGAATAATTCTGGACAATAACAGTTGGATATTTGAAGAATATTGGACAATATCAGCTGGATATTCGAAGAAAATTGGGCAATAACAACTGAATATTTGAAGAATATTGGGCAATAACAGCTGAATATGGACAAAACAGATAGATATGTGAAGAATATTGGACAAAACAGCTGGATCTATGAAAGATATTGGACAAACAAAGCTGCATATGTGAAGGATAATGGACCAAATCAGCGGTATATGTGAATATTATTGGACAATAATAGCTGGATATGTGAAGAATATTGGACAGTAACAGCTAGATATGTGAAGAATATTGGACAAAAACAGCTGGGTATGTGGAAGATATTGGACAAAAACAGCTGAACACGTGAACAATATTGGACAAAACAGTAGGATATGGATTAGTGAAGAATATTTTCACATTTAAGCTCGCATCGTTGCACTTGTGATTGTAGTGTTAGATACCTTACGCGATCATTGGTTGGGAACAGCGGAAAATCACTTACGGCAACATCCTTAAAGTTGATATCTACTCCTCGTTTGACCAAGTACATCATAATCATCTTTGCGTTGTTGATCTTCTTCCTGGCCCAGGCGTTGTACATGAGAGAGACCCCAACAATGTCCACGTCATAACGACGGAAATATGTTGCCTGAAGAAAGAAATTTGCGGCCGTGTCAATCAAAATGAGAATGTTATAGGTGATAAAATAGCAATGCTTTCGTCGACATACAAATCCAAAAAAGAGGTTACAATCGCATCTCAAGATTATATTGAGCCGACATTTCTATATGTTAAAACCATACTTTAAAACACGTCCTTTGAACGACGAAAGGGAACAATTGTGAGCATGCGCACTGTAGAATATAAGTAGATTAAGGAAATCTGGAAGGGTTCAGGAACTCGAATCTCTACTTCCATATGCAGTAATATACATGCAGAAACAGAATTGGAGTTAATGATTGGTGCAGAACTGAACCATGCACATGAACATGTAATGTTCACAGAGGGCATTGAATATTCTTTTAGATCCACTCCCATAGAATCCGAATCTGAAACCATCCTAATTACTTTCAATGGCGACTTTCAAAGTACACATATATGTTTAAGTTAATTGCATATTCCTGACCCTCATTGGGCGTTGAATGCCCTTTTCGACGTTCTCCTAGCTCCCACAGCTATCCGGTTTACGGCATTTTGGCCAAAGAAGATGCCGGACCCCCATCGAGCGTTAAATATCATTTTAAATTTATTTATTCTCTATGCAATTTCATTTTTTTACGCTGGGAATAGTTTGAAAGAATCCATCAGTAGCATGGTCCTGATAGTAGACTGAACACTCGCACAGCAGTGGAAGCTGAGATGGCCAAGTGGTTTAGAGCGCTTGCATTTACTGCTGGCGATTTGGTGCCAAACTTTGAGGTCGCGGGTTTGAGTCTCGCACGGGACTGGCCCATCCGGCACAAGTATTTGTGCTTTACCAAGAAAATATCATCCTAAATTTAATTGGATATAAATCTCAATATGTGAAACCGTACTCACAATTGCGATGTACTGGAAGGTAGACTGAAGGTGGAAGTTGATGATGTCGTTGATCTTGTCCCCGCAGTTAGCATGAAAGTTCATCACGACCATGTCGTCTCCGGGTTTCCAAGCTGGAAAATTAGAGGCGTCAGGTTCGACATTGATGGTTACCAGCAATTACAACACATATAAGGGAAGTGGGAAGAGGTGCCGACATACTGACAGAGCCAAGACAGATTAACATATTACATGAAAGTTTGAAAGTTTAATCAATGTTTAACCTTTCAGTTCAGTTCAGTTTAAAATAATGCTGTTGGCCGGATTGATGGATGGATGTACTGGGGCACTCCAGTCTCACCGCGATGGGCACTGGTTGTGCGTTATTAGAGAAAAGAACTAAAAAAATATGCCTATACTCACAATCCGCCATCATCATATCTTCCATGTCTTCGTCATACTTCTCTTCCTTTCGACTCCGGCCCAACACACAGACGGACAGACAAAGAACGATAATTACTAAGCTCTTCATGATGGTGGACGATTGAAGGAGACCGGCGGGAGTGCTCGAAAATCAGCTGATTTCTTATTTTATATACTTCGTTCGCCCTTGGGACACCGAATATGACACGTGACGTTGAATTCCTTCACATCCAAGTGAACTTGAATGGAAATACTTAGGCAGACAGGCCCCTGGGTCTGGATCCTAGCTCTCATAGATAACGGCTCTCGATCATCGTTTACCCAGGTGGGTCATGAAGATATGTTCTAGTGCTTCAGAAAATAACCGGGAACAGGTCACTAGCACGCTTCTTGAAGTTAATTGTCCCATATGTATCACCCCAGTTTCTATCGATTTTTAGCGAGATTTTTTTTCAGGATACCCGGGTATGATATACAAAGCTTTGCGAGTTCACCGGATCGCACAGTGTTCATTTTCGATAACATTAATGTTGCAGCCTTCGGCTACATGTAGCTCATCTGGTGCACACACTAAAAGTTTTGGACGCCTGATTTTATTAACTTGTGCATTGATGTTTCAAATAAGACTAATGTTATCTTCATGCACGAATGTATTCTTGAATACCCGTGTTAAACATAGGTTTCCCGGTGTGCAGTGTCATTGCCATTTGCACATTTGTGCACGCATTTAGTATGCTATTAAATGAAACACTTAAAATGCTTAAATTTTGAACACTGTTGCGCTTATTTTTTCCAGAAAACCAAAAGAGTGTTCAAAAGCTGTTACACTGGAACACGTCTTGGTATTCTAACTGGAACACCTTTGTTTATTCTGGTTTTGGGCCATTACAACTTGAACACCACTGTTCACTCGGGTTCACGTTTAGAATACGATTTTGAACACAGCTGTTCTTATTTATTCCAGAACATCAAAATAGTGTGCAAACACTTTTACATTAGAACACCTTTTCATTTTCTAAAGTAGAACACTTCTGTTTAGTGTGCAGTCTACCGCAGTATGTTGTGAATTAACCCCCAACCAATGCTTATATATGTGAAAATCGTTTTTGAGAGAAAGAATAATTTAGCCGTCACTGGAAATCGAACCCACAACCTTTCTAATTCATGGAGTTGCTCTTACCGCCAAAGCTATGCTGGCCCATAGTTAATACTTCCGTTGATTTTCTCAATAAAGGCATTAAGGCCAATGCTTTCTCGCCTTGATGCAATGCGCGCGCAATCTTCCAATACAATGCCTCTTACTATTGGAAGGAACACGAGCAGATATATTCGCCTCCTGTTACACAACAAGGCTTATAAACTTTGAAAATGGGGAAATAGTCGCATTGTTGCAACCCGTTTTGTTACAAATTTTGCATTTTGTCACCGTGTGGCAAAACGCGTTATTACTGCATGCAGAGTCAACGCGTTTTGTCACAAAATGAATTGTGATGAAACGGGTATAGGACTGTCGATTTGAATGCAGAAGCATCGACGATGCTGGAAGGTCTGTGGAAGTGAGAATCACAGGGGTTCGTTACCGTTGTTAATTGGTTAATTAGGTTGATTACAGGGGGGGGGGTGAGGTAGGGAATAAATGGAGATGGGAGGTCAATCAAGTCGGAGCCGTCACCTCACCACGCTCACAAACCTCTTGTTTTATATCCCCTTGTTTTCGAAAAGCGAATAAACTTCCCTTTTAACAGATCGAGAAATGGTTAAAACGCATATATCTTACTTTACCTTCTGCCGATATGGCCTCTTTATGCAAAAAAGTTCATTGAGGTGACGGCTCCGACTTGATTGACTTCCCCATTTATTCTCTACTTCCACCCCACTCCCCCCTCCCCACCTGTAATCAACCTAATTAACCAATTAATACCCCCATTTTTTCTCTACCTGAAAATATTTGAAACACAATGGAGCCCCCAAGACATCTACGTCTTCAAAAATTAACTTGGATATCAGTTGAATCAATAAACTTATCCACATATTAGATATACCTTGGAACAGAATAATCATTTGCTTATCAAAGAAACTACTTTGGAGCACCTGTGTCAACTATGTATGTGCGGATGACATGTAAGATCATTTTGAGCCCTACTCATAAACATGAACGGTATCGACTCGCATTTGGAGCACCTAAGTCATCTACATGTGCGTAAAATGACCTCGGACACCAAAGCCCCAACTCATGCTTTATCTACACTGTCATCTATGTAACAATAATCGCATATATACTCTGGGCCCCTTAGTTATATAAGTATGCGAGAAAACCCTTGGCGATGGCATTCAGGAAATTTTCGAATTAAAAATAATTTTAAAAAAATGATCTTGAACAACACGCAAAACACATCAATCTCCTGTACATGCGTTTCGGACATTTTGATGTCATTTGGGGCACCTAATTCAGCTCCTATTGCAAAATTTCAGCATTCAATATGTGATTATTGTGGTTCCTAACACACTGGGGTTCTGGCAGTTACGTACTTAGTTTGCAGTGTTAACTTTTCAGACCGAGCAGTACGGGGACAGCAATTATTTGCCTGCAAAAGAAAAAAAAGAGTGATATTTCCGCCTACAAGAGGAGTTGGGACACCATCTTTGGTGCATGACTAATCTCAGCAGGACCTACGAGATGCCACCATTAGTACGGACTATCAGTTTCAGAGGACTTTGAAGAAAATCAGCGTATTTATCAATCTAGGTAAACCAAGATGGTAAATCAGGGGAAAACCATTTAGACGTAACGCTATGAAAACTGCGTTCGCCGATATTCTACGAAATTCCATAAGCCAATCGCGACAATTTCTGCTTTTTCTCTCTGACATTGATTGACGTTAAGTTCACGGAGATTAACATGTTCGCACCACACAATCTTTTTATTTATTCTGCCCCCTAACAAAATCAGACTTTTCGGCGGGTGTAAACTCTCTGATCTTTAAGGTTTACCACGCACACTGTCTGGAAATGATGCCATATTTGGATACTGTTTCCCGGTAATGTTTATATATTAGTCCACGTGCTACCGTGTGTAATTACTGTGGGCATGATTTTGAAATTGTTTCACCAAGCTAGCCACCTGATTGGCTAACAAACGTAGTTTCAAATTCGCACGAGATTTATATAGCGCTGGATCCAGATATAATATTCCCTGATATTATATCTGAGCTAACTGAGACGCATATTAATAGACTATCCACCGAATAATCAGATGATTACATGTAAGATGCTTCATATGATTTTTGAAGTTATTTTCTCATGTGCAGATGACATATTGGTTCACAATAATTACACAGAAGTGAAGCTTCTCAATGCACTCAATGCCACTGAAATATTGCAAACGTAGATTACTTATAGGTGCTACATATTGCCCCCAATATTAAGGAGTTAGGTGCAGGATTGGCTTTTTTATACTTTTCAAATTTCCTATGCTTTAACATGGTGCTAAATAGCATACTTGGCAATATTGTGCAGATAGTTTTGCTAAACTCCGTAGTGGGCAGAAAAGTGACTTACTTTAATAGCATCTATATTCAATACTTAGCACTTTTATAATCTAGTCTAATTAGAATATATTCGCAATAAAATATCTGTAACACCGTGTCGGAGAAAGGACATATATATTCAATTTTTAGCACATTTATAATATTATCTAGTTTAGAATAGATTCGCACATAATTGTGTAGCTGACGTCTGAGAACAGACAATATATTGAATATTTAGCACTTTGACAATATAATCTAATTAGAAGAGATTCGCAGTTAAATATCTAACTGGCGTCCGAGAAAGACAATATATTCAATATTTAGCACCTTTATAATATCATCTAATTAGAAAAGATTCGCACTTACATATGTAGCTGGCGTCTGGGAAAAGACAATATATTCAATATTTAGCACTTTTATAATCTATACTAAATAGAAGAGATTCGCAGTTAAATTTCCACAAGAGCCTTTTCGGAGAAAAGACAATGTATTCAATAATTAGCACTTTTATAATCTACTCTAATTAGAACAGATTCGCATTAAAATATCTGTAACACCGTGTCGGAGAAAGGACAATATATTCAATATTTAACACCTTTATAATATCATCTATTTAGAATATATTCGCATTTAAATATTTAGGTAACGTTTGAGAACAGACAATATATTGAATATTTAGCACTTTGATAATATCATCTAATCAGAAGAGATTCGCAGTTAAATATCTATCTGGCGTCTGGGAAAAGACAATATATTCAATATTTAGCACCTTTATAATATCATATAATTAGAAAAGATTCGCACTCAAATATGTGGCTGGCGTCTGGGAAAAGACAATATATTCAATATTTAGCACTTTTATAATCTATACTAAATAGAAGAGATTCGCAGTTGAATATCCACAAGACCCTTTTCGGAGAAAGGACAATATATTCAATATTTAGCACTTTTATAATATACTCTAATTAGAAGAGATTCGCAATAAAATATCTGCACCAGCGTGTCGCATTCTCATGGCATCAGATTGTATATCCCCTATTGTCATATATACCTTGTTTACCGACGGTTTGGAGGTTACAAACTCTGACGTTGGGAGAATGGCGTGTCGGAGAAAGGACAATATATTCAATATTTAGCACCTTTATAATATCATCTAATTAGAATTTATTCGCATTTAAATATGTAGGTGACGTTTGAGAACAGACAATATATTGAATATTTAGCACTTTGATAATATCATCTAATTAGAAGAGATTCGCAGTTAAATATCTATCTGGGGTTTGAAGAAAGACAATATATTCAATATTTAGCATCTTTATAATATCATCTAATTAGAAAAGATTCGCACTTAAATATGTAGCTGGCGTCTGGGAAAAGACAATATATTCAATATTTAGCACTTTTATAATCTATGCTAAATAGAAGAGATTCGCAGTTAAATATCCACAAGAGTCTTTTCGGAGAGAAGACAATATATTCAATATTTAGCACCTTTATAATATCATCTAATTAGAATATAATTTGATTGTTGCAATCAAGGACCAAAGGAAGATGTTGTTGTTGGCGTTTTGTTTCTTTCGAAATTACATTGAAAGGGACCGATTGTCTCCGAAACACCTTCGGTCATCGTTGAATGATTGGTTTGTTGTGCCAGTAAGTCTGAATGCATGTCAGCTGTCTGCATCAGTGAGGTTGCATTTATATTGCACGTTCTGTGGGCACCAATCAAGCTTTACCTGGGACTGTCTTAACCCTATCTGGCCTGGGCTTTTGGGGACCTGTCCAGGCCTGGGGGGGGGGGGTGCCGAAATGGCCCCCCATAATTATTTTTCTTACCCCTTGAGCTAGGGAGCTGAAACTTATCACACTATACCCTTGGGTCAAGCTCTACCAGAAAATGTGAAAAAATCCAAGATGGCCGCTTTGATGACGTCACAGTGACGTTATTTTCAAAAACGACATTTTTTGGTCGATTTTTCGGTCAGATTTTCCGAATTTTTTATTTTTGCAATTTCTTCTAAAAAATTGCATGATAAATTAGTAAATATTAATGTGGTGTGAAATAAAATAGTTTTCACCCACCTTTCTTCGCGGAAAAGCAGAAATTTTGAAGAATTATGACAAAAACATCACTTTTCTGCTACCCCATGTGGCCGCCATCTTGGATTTACCCATGATCCTCTGCACGGGGGGTTATGCAAATAGGCTCAAAATGACCCTAATATGATAAACTATAAAGTCACGGAGTTTCAGCTCTCCGTTTTTTGTCGTTCCGGATATAGCTCAGAAAGTTTGGTAGGGGGGGCTATAATGCCCCCCCCCCAGGCCAGGTAGGGTTAAACAGCGTATATACCAGCAAACGATATAATAATCTGTTATTGTCTGAGCGGAGTTGCACAGACCAGAAATGAAAATGTACTTGCGACTGTCTTAAAAATCCTATACCAGCGCATGCGCGTTGTTTAACCAGGAAGAACGATAGAATAATCCCTGTTATTGTCAGAGGAGTTGCACAAACCAACAAAGAATGTGTACTTGGGACTGCCTTAAACCTTCTTATTCACCAGCCCATGCAAGTTTGAAAATATGTAGCATTTGTGCTAATTATACAATATATTTTCTTTAAGGAGAGGCAGTCGGACATTTTGGAGCTGCGATTTAGAAGAAATATTCAATATTTATCATGGCTGCAATTTAGAAGAAATATTCAATATTTAGCATTTGTACTAATCATACAATATATTTTCTTTCGGGAGAGGCAGTCCGACAATTTGCGTTTGCGAGTTATCATAAATATTGAATATTTCTTCTGGCTGCAATTTAGAAAAAATATTAAATATTTAGCATTTGTGCTAATTATACAATATATTTCCTTTGGGAACAGGCAAGTCAAAGTGCTAACTAGCAGTAATCCTAGAAATTATCTTCAGAGTAGCACACCTCTTTCTAAATATCACTGATTTTAGAAATTATTTGCGAAGTAGCAGATCTGCTAAATAGCATG
Organism: Hanleya hanleyi; assembly: GCA_036873755.1. Taxonomy (NCBI): domain Eukaryota; kingdom Metazoa; phylum Mollusca; class Polyplacophora; order Lepidopleurida; family Hanleyidae; genus Hanleya; species Hanleya hanleyi. Next base: position 34,684 of record JAVTVY010015695.1, on the reverse strand, counting down.
CGAGACAATAATAACCATTCCTGCACCTTAATGATATTAAGGCAGGTGACCACGGTGCTCCAAGTTGTCTATAACCGTTTTCCCCTTGCGCACATGGCATACGAGTCTCAACTGTCTTTATTCGCAGGAATGTAGAAGCTATGAGTACCCAAAACTAGTGTCAATATTACATACATGTACGTGGATGACTTGGGTGATCCAACCTCCTAAGGGCGATCGTTGTATGTATAAAGCCTATAATAACCCCAGTATCGAGCTTATCATCATAATATTCAGACGACTAAGGTGCTCCAAACTGTCTGCACAGTTACTGTCCCATTATATATAGGCCAATCAGATGATTCCAAAGTTATGATGACTTTGATGTCCCTAATGCCTTCAAGTTTTCGCACACGTAGATGATTCACAGATGATTCAGTTATCTTGTAGCGGATCTGGTGTGACATTTCGCGTTCGACATGCACCACGTCAACGCGTTTTGTCGAAAGTTAAGGCATTTTCAGATGCACTTGCAAGCTACGTGTTTTGTCATAAAATATGACTTTGCATGCAGTGTCAATGCGTTTTGTCGCAGTTGTGACAAAATGCAAGTTGTGACAAAATCCGTTGAATCTGCATGCATTATTATCGTGTTCTCTGTCCAATTGTGATAAAATGAGAAATTTGTGACAAAACGCGTTGCAACATAACACTTTGTCCAGCCTGTCCGTCTGTGTTATGGTGTAGCCAAGATAGCATTTGCTATCCCTTTATGGATAGTAATATTTCCTGAGGATCTGAAATCTGGCGTATACATATCTGGGCTGGTAGCATTCAAGCAGCGTCACTCCTAGTTTCTCCACTTTGGTAAATAAATACCTCCCATTGATGGTAAAATTACAATTATAGCGTGCAGAATCGAATCTCTGTTTCTGTGTTTCGTAACTTGCGTTTGATAGCGCTCTTATTATGGGTCGTGTGAATGCCAAGGAATACAAGGTGATCATGGTGTCACGAATAGTTAGAACCGAAGCGTCACTGATGTACAGTCTATTCTATATTCAGTTTTACGTATTCGAGAGTAGGGACATCCCGGTGACTTGCAAGCACCACTGCATGGTTATTTTTATGACTTCCCTGTTACGTAAACGTACGGCTTTTTTGTAATTAATTTTTCATTTTATTCTGTAATTTCAACAGATATTATACTATGATGGCCAAGAAGGGCCATCGTGCGTCCCTGATCAAGGTGGTTATTATATGTTAAGGGACGCGCGGTGGCCCTTCTCGGTCATCATATATTACACTTATACCGCAGAGCACATCAAAATTGGACGACAATGCATCATCATAGTTATGTATGGTGTTCCATTTGTGCCAATTTGATCTCGCGCGTCGACTTGCAAAAGTCGACGCACGACGCGCGACGCGAAAAGTCGACGTCGCGTTTTGAAACGCGACGTCGACTTTTTCCGTCGCGCGTCGAGTTTTGATTCTTCAAAAAGGCGACGCACGACGCGCGACGCGAAAAGTCGACGTCGCGTTTTGAAAGGCGACGTCGCCCTCTCCGTCGCGCGTCGACTTTTACAATGCTAAGAGATAGGCCAAAAGGCGACGTCGACTTTTGAAACACGACGTCGAGTTTTGGCCTATCTCTTTAACATTGCAAAAGGCGACGCGCGACGGAAAGGGCGACGTCGCGTTTCAAAGCACGACGTCGACTTTTCGCGTGGCGCGTCGTGCGTCGCCTTTTGCAAGTCGACGCGCGAGATCAAATTGGCACAAATAGAACACCATAGTTATGCTCTCTTGAATAATTAATAGAACACCATAGTTATGCTCTCTTGAATAATTACTGACCAAGTTTTTCCGAAGAAAAATCGATATATTTAATGGCAGCTTTCCACTATAGCTCAAGTTAATCTCTGGACACTGGTGAACAGCATGTGGGCCACCATGAGCTGTATAGGTTGTTATCGTGGTCTCTCCCTTATGTTTATAACATGGAGCGAGTTTTTCAACTGAGGATAACAAGTGTATTTTCGACCTGAGGTTGCCAAGATTATCATAGATGTAAGCTTGTTTGTCTTTTCTTAGAATGGCGGAAATATTTGATCCATATTATCATATTTACACCAGTTATCAATAGTTAAAAAACCCGCTACATGCTTTAAACATACAGGGAGAGATGAAGAGAACAACCCCATTAAGGTGCAGAAATGGTTATTGCTATTTAGCAGATCTGCTACTTCGCAAATAATTTCTAAAATCCGTGATATTTAGAAAGGGGTGCGCTACTTTGAAGATAATTTCTAGGATTACTGCTAGTTAGTACTTTGAATTGCCTGTTCCCAAAGAAAATATATTGTATAATTAGCACAAATGCTAAATATTGAATATTTTTTCTAAATCGCAGCTCCAAATTGTACTAATGCCTCTCCCTAAAGAAAATATATTGTATAATTAGCACAAATGCTACATATTTTCAAACTTGCATGGGCGGGTGAATAAGGATGTTTAAGGCAGTCCCAAATACACCTTCTTTGCTGGTCTGTGTAACTCCTCTGACAATAACAAGGATTATTCTATCTTTCTTCCTGGTTAAACAACGCGCATGTGCTGCTTTTTAGGACGCCTACAGAACGGGCGATATAAAGGCAACCTCATTGATGCAGACAGCTGACATGTATTCAGACATACTGGCACAACAAACCAATCATTCAACGACACTGTATGTTGGCATGCAACCAATGACTGAAAGTGTTTCGGAGACAATCGGCCTCTTTCAATGTAATTTCGAAAGAAAGAAAACGCCAAAAAACAACTTCCTTTGGTACTTGATTGCAACAATCAAATTATATTCTAATTAGATGATATTATAATGGTGCTAAATATTGAATATATTGCCCTCTCTGCGACACGGTGCTGTAGATGTTTTAATGCGAATATCTTCTAATTAGAGTAGATTATAAAAGTGCTAAATATTGAATATATTGTCATTTCTTCGAAAAGGCTCTTGTGGGTATTTAACTGCGAATCTCTTCTATTTAGTATAGATTATAAAAGTGCTAAATATTGAATATATTGTCTTTTCAAAGACGCCAGCAGCTACATATTTAAGTGCGAATCTTTTCTAATTAGATGATATTATAAAAGTGCTGAATATTGAATATATTGTCTCTCTCGGACGCCTGCTAGATATTTAACTGCGAATCTTTTCTAATTAGATGATATTATCAAAGTGCTAAATATTCAATATATTGTCTGTTCTCAGACGTCAGCTACATATTTAAATGCGAATCTATTCTAATTAGATAATATTATAAAGGTGCTAAATATTGAATATATTGTCCTTTCTCCGACACGGTGTTACAGATATTTTAATGCGAATCTCTTCTAATTAGAGTAGATTATAAAAGTGCTAAATATTGAATATATTGTCTTTTCTCCGAAAAGGCTCTTGTGGAATATTTAACTGCGAATCTCTTCTATTTAGTATAGATTATAAAAGTGCTAAATATTGAATATATTGTCTTTTTCCAGACGCCAGCTACATATGTAAGTGCGAATCTTTTCTAATTAGATGATATTATAAAGGTGCTAAATATTGAATATATTGTCTTTCTCGGACGCCAGCTAGATATTTAACTGCGAATCTCTTCTAATTAGATGATATTATCAAAGTGCTAAATATTCAATATATTGTCTGTTCTCAGACGTCAGCTACATATTTAAGTGCGAATCTATTCTAATTAGATAATATCATAAAGGTGCTAAATATTGAATATATTGTCCTTTCTCCGACACGATGTTACAGATATTTTAATGCGAATCTCTTCTAATTAGAGTAGATTATAAAAGTGCTAAATATTGAATATATTGTGTTTTCTCCGAAAAGGCTCTTGTGGATATTTAACTGCGAATCTCTTCTATTTAGTATAGATTATAAAAGTGCTAAATATTGAATATATTGTCTTTTTCTAGACGCCAGCTACATATTTAAGTGCGAATCTTTTCTAATTATATGATATTATGAAGGTGCTAAATATTGAATATATTGTCTTTCGCGGACGCCAGATAGATATTTAACTGCGAATCTCTTATAATTAGATCATATTATCAAATTGCTAAATATTCAATATATTGTCTGTTCTCAAACGTCAACTACATATTTAAATGCGAATATATTCTAATTAGATGATATTATAAAACTGCTAAATATTGAATATATTGTCCTTTCTCCGACACGGTGTTACAGATATTTTAATGCGAATCTTTCTAATTAGATTAGATTATAAAAGTGCTAAATATTGAATATATTGTCTTTTCGCAGAAGCCAGCTACATATTCAAGTGCGAATCTTTTCTAATTAGATGATATTATAAAGGTGCTAAATATTGAATATATTGTCTTTCTCGGACGCCAGCTAGATATTTAACAGCGAATCTCTTCTAATTAGATGATATTATCGAAGTGCTAAATATTCAATATATTGTATGTTCTCAGACGTCAGCTACATATTTAAGTGCGAATCTATTCTAGTTAGATAATATTATAAAGGTGCTAAATATCGAATATATTGTCCTTTCTCCTACACGGTGTTAGATATTTTAATGCGAATATATTCTAATTAGACTAGATTATAAAGTGCTAAATATTGAATATAGATGCTATTAAAGTAACCCACTTTTCTGCCTACTCCGGAGTTTAGCAAAAGTATCTGCACAATATTGCCAAGTATGCTATTTAACACCATGTTAAAGCATAGGAAATTTGAAAAGTATCTTAAAAAAAGCCAATCCTGCACCTAACTCGGCCAGACAGCATTGCCCAGGGATTAACTTGAACTGTGGTGGGAATCAGCCATTGAAAATTCCAGTTTATTTGATTGAGTTTTCAGTCTACAGTAAATCCATTCTGTAGGCTACTTCTTCAGTCTATAATAGATTGAAAATAATTCCAATCGCACCGAAGGATTGACATTTCAATCTGACCAGATTGTAGTTAGGGGCAAAATTCAACGTAGTAAACTGGACTTTCAATCTAATTAATTTAGAGAGTATAGTGCAACTCTTATGATTTGTGACACTAACAAATTTGATCTGGCACCTTAATTACCTCTGATTAGATCTCTGTGACACATTACAGCCTTTTAGTACCGTTTCTCACTTCTTTTTACTCAAACTAGGTAAACCACAATGGTATATCATGGAAATACCGTGGTACATGTATTGTATTTTGTATTGTATTTGAGTTTGTTTACTTCTTTGTGTGCGCGTAAATTTCTGCCGTTGTGTTTGTGGTTTTTAGGTTGTTTGAACTCTAATAATTTTGCCCTGATTTATTATTGAGATGGACATGCCCTCAATGATCACCCGTGCTAGGATAGAATGCAGAGTGGGCTATCGGTGCCGAAAAACAAAAACAGAGGCACCTTTAAGGACGGGTTGACGACCGGGTTAACGCAAACTATTAAATATACAAGTCAAGTGGGGAATGGACGTAGTGGTCATTTGACGATCTCGTCCCGCGCAAAATATCAAAATGCAATAAATTGGATCTAGGTTAGGAGTAGTCCCGGATATTGAAAATTCATAATGTGCCTCTTACTGGTCATTGACTCTTGTCTATATAGAGACCTGTTAGCAGAATAAACATTAAGATTCAGTTAGTCAGTTCAAGTCCGAAGTCCATCGAACAACCGTGATCCAAAAATAATAGTCATGAGTCAGTCGTGGTTAGGCATTTCTGAAACCATATATAGGTACACGAATCCCTATAGGTAAAATATAATATACTATGTGAAGACTATTCTCCGATTGTCAGAGTTTTTAACCTCCTAAACTGTCAGTGTAACGTCCTCTGGCTGCATCGACCCTAAGAACGCGACACGCATGCGCAATAAGTCGTTATCGAGTTTGATAGACACATGAATCACGTACTGGCATACGAGATGGATTGAAAAATGCATCTATGGTATCTTAAAGGAAAATATTGAAGCTGGATCCACAACTGTTCGACAAGATCAACAACATCTTGTTGGCAACATCTTGTTTAGCTGTGACATCTGGATCTCACTCCGCTCCGTTTAGTTACGCATGATGCTGATTGGCTGAGAGCCATGCGCAGACTGAAACCCCACCCAGGTTTTTAACCCCAATGCAATCAGAGGGTATATATGACAGAGGGTACTGATACCATGAGAATGACGAACATATGCTAGTCTTCAAACAACCAGCGGACCAAATAGTTGAGCGGCCAGCGTAAGAAATTGGACTTTCGTGGTGCACCACTGACAACAAATTTCGGATGATTGGACTGATAAGTGGATACATTCAGACGTTGGAACAACTCTCATTTTTAACCCCGTTGGCAACATATATAGTATGCACAGTGGACTGAAAAGTCGAATATTCACTGTATCTGATAGAAGAACCACATAGCATTCTAATTCCGAAGAATACCTACGATACTTGTCGTAGATGTACAATTTATGTTCCTGTATTAAGCTGATACATATATATTTCACGATGTACGTTGCTGTATTTCTCAAGCATTTTTTGCAAGCTACCGCATTTGTTTTTCATTCTGATGAATAAGCCATGGGAAGTGGGAACATTATACATCAAAGGGTAGCTGGTTCTATATGGGGAACAAGACTACATGACAAATTAATCTATGCTGAACACAAATGAACGCAAAATACAGCTTGCATTATCAAACTCTAATGATACCGAAATTCAATGGCTCTAATCTCGAAGAAAATCATCTGTAATCGGCACTAATTAATTGCAACATTAAAAGGGTGGTGTAAAACGATGCCGGCGAACTGACAAGAAGTCATATGACCCCAAAGACAAATATACTGACTGCATATTTGTAAAATCATCACAAGAACCAAAAGTGATCCCTGTGATGATTTATATCTAGCGACGCTATTATTGTAGCTGTTCATGGAACATCTTGAATGACATGACAACACGGCCCTAGCACCGACTTGAGCGGTATTAGATACAAATATTTCAGAGCGATGATGTAATAACCCTATCAAGTCATCTGTTGGAACATGATGTGACGAGGTGACCGCCAGATAGAGAATAAAAAAACGGCCCTAACGATGGAATATTTATAGAATGCAAGTTCGTATTCAGAACAAATAACTGTGAGGCCCGACGCCCGCCAAGCGTTTCATTATACACCATGTTTACAAGTCACAAAACTCTACAATCACAAAGGTGACTGACGTTATGCCGTTACATATAGCTGATATACTTTTTGCTTTATAGGTGGTGAAAATGTTTCATTGGGATAAAAATGTTTTACTAATATAAATTCAAGTTTCTGCAATCGGCCCTTATTCTGGTATGTCTGATTAGCTCTCATCTAATCTACTATCTAGATATCAAACCATGGCCCATCGTTTGGGGAACAATAAAAATGTCCATTGACTGAGCCGGACCGGGCATAAAATAACACTACCGCCTCTCATCTACCAGTCTCACAATTACAGAAAATGATTAAACCAGTGGAACTAATTGTGAAAACTACTTTCTAATTTTGGCAAGGATATAAATTTATACCTGTACATATACGTGGTGGCCGATGAACAGTGTGTAATGTAATTATTTTTTATTTATTTTAGGAAATCGCACATTCTTACATATTGTAGCATCGCAACCTATGTAGAGGCTATCCCCGTTTGACCACCTTTGAACAGTATATGTTATATAAATCATTCATTTCTGTTTGGAATCAGGACCTACTCATACCAGACTGCTATTAATGTGTACAGGGGGAGCCATTCCCACCCCCCCATATTATATAACGACTTAATAAATCGTTCTAACGACATAATAAGTCGGTATAACGACCTCATAAGTCGTTCTAACTACATAATAACTACTTGATAAGTCGTTCTAACGACCTAATAAGTCGTTCTAACGACTTTATAAGTCGTTCTACTGACATAATGAGTCGTTATAACGACTTAATAGGAGCTAAACAAAATACTTATGTCACTGTTACGGCTCCGCAGAGAAGAGATCACAGGTCATATTTAGTAGCCATGATTTAGTTTCAATACAAAAATTCTTGCCATTGTGATTTTTCTACTCTACCAGATGGACTACTAGTTTATGAAAGGTCTTTGCATCTTAAATGAGCTATTATTTCATTATTTCACATGCCACTCTGATCTGATCAATATAAAGCATGGGAGATGGAAGATAGAGAAGGGCTGACTAGGACAGGTGTTGTTCGGCAGCCAAATGTTTGATCAAATCTGGCCGCGGCAACCATCTTGAGTATGTATCCGGGCACTAGCTACGCTGACACCGCGAGATATAAGAAACGATTCAAAGTGAATTTGGCGAAATATTGATGAAGTGTACGTTCTTATTCAAAACACTAGTCTCTACGTCCCGGCCTCGACCAAGCGCTTATTCGCCTTGTTAATATATAGCTCTAAATGACTATAGCTCATAATGTATCGAATGTGAGCCTTGATGCCAAGGGGCACCAGCGCAATGTCAAATTGTAAAGAATGTTGACGAGGACGCAGCTAATTTGAAAAGTTATCTGGAACACATTCCAATGTGGAATTGAGAATATTGAAGCTGTATGTGAGCGTGACAAACTGGTTTTCAACATAATTTTTGTTTATATACTTGGAATCAATCGATCACAACATGTATATACAGCGAATGACCGTGTGCTGTACTGGCTGGGCTGATCAGTGTCCAGTATAATAGGAAATAATAGTATTAGAAAATGAATGTTAGTTCCAGGCTAGATATAATCTGATATAACATAGATCATTCTCCTAAATCGGGGATCTTCCAGATTAAAAAAGAAAAAGAAACAAGGCGGGTTTCCGAGTGTCTTTCGCCAGTAACAGAACATTCGTTTGGCCTTACTGTGTGAAATTTAAGACTAGAAGATTAGAATGGTGTTGAAGCCATTCTAGTCCCGTGAGACTTCATACTACGAGAAGAGGCTCTAGGGGAAGTGGTAGCCATCCCCCCTCCCAAATTTTGGGGGGTGAGTAGGCGTTTATGCAATCTAACGGAAATTAAATCCTAAGTGCTCCCCTCATTTGGATATGTCGCTTGCAGGATCTAATCGGCTTGCAGTAACGCGAGTGTCAACCAATCCCGAGAGCTCTTCATAGTGTTTGAGGGGAACATAATGTTAGGAGCATTTTGGTTGGCTCAGCCGAATCACACGCCACGCTGCTGGGGTATCTTCTGATGTTGCCGCCCTCCCACCAAGTTGGCACTATAATGCGGGGTAGAATTATGGACTGGTCCTCGGCGTAAATCTTGGGTTGAAGCGGAGACGATGAACCCATCCCCCCTCCCCGACTGCAAGTAAAGTAGTTAAAATGCGACCGTGATGTCATAAGACTATTAAATATTTATGACCTGGGCCCTCTGAACACCAAATTCAATTGAAATCAGTAAGATCCTACTTAGCGACATATACGATTGGGGAACATTGATAGGATATTAAATTATTAAGATTGGCGTTTATGATTTCTGCGTATGATCTTCCGACCAGTCACCATTAATTGTTTCCATCAAATGACGGCGCTAAGTTGCACAGATTAGTCTCTCAGTAATAGTACTAAACTACCTGACGTATATGACATCTATAGTGAGGGATAAGTGTGTGAAAAACCCCGCGAGAAACTGGTGAACTACTTCTTCACAATCAACTTTGAAACGAAGCATAGGGTTGGTCATCCCTGCCACAAGTCGTCATTCTATACCATGGTATAAAATAATTATAGCATGCCTGTAAATATTTTGTAGCATGGTATAAAAACACGCGGCTACTTTTATCCCCGATTCAGGGTCTTCGACCTTCGTTTTGGTATTGGCCCTATCAAAACACATGGGAAAAACCAAAACGAAGATCGAAGATGGAAGACCCTCTTGAAGACCCTGGGATTTCTGAGCTGTGTGTGATGTCCGGGAAGAGCGTGAGAGTGTGGGATGCAGTTACAATTGTCCCCCCCCCCCCCACCCGGGAATTATTGTCCCCTTTTAATTAAAAAAAAAATGAATAAATAAAATAAAAATAATAAAAATTTAAATTTTAAAATTATTAAATTTTAAAATAATAAATTTTAGTGCTTACAACAATTACCGATCAAGTATGCCTCGAGAATAAAGTCTGGCCCAGGTTATACCCTAGCAGGACATGTAAAACACGCGTCTACTGTAATCCCCGATGGAGGGTCTTCCATCTTCGGTCTTCGTTTTGCTTTTTCCCACGTGTTTTGATAGGGCCAATACCAAAACGAAGACCGAGGATGGAAGACCTTGAAGCGGGGATTACAGTAGCCGCGTGTTTTACATGTCCTGCTAGGGTATAACCTGGAGCAGACTTTATTCTCCAGGTATACTTGATCAGCAACTGCTGTGAGCACTAAAATTTATTAATTAAAAAATTTAATAATTTTAACATTCAATTTTTTTTAATATATTTAAAATGGGACTAAAATTCCCGGGGGACAGTTGTAACTGCATCCCATACTTTCATGCCCTCCCCGTACATCACACAGCCCAGAAATCCCAGGGTCTTCAAGAGGGTCTTCCATCTTCGGTCTTCGTTTTGGTTTTTCCCGTGTGTTTTGATAGGGCCAATACCAAAACGAAGACCGAAGATGGAAGATCCTGAAGCGGGGATTACAGTAGCCGCGTGTTTTACATGTCTTGCTAGGGTATAACCTGGGGCGGACTTTATAATCCAGGTATACTTGATCGGTAACCGCTGTGAGCACTAAAATTTATTAATTTTAAAATTTAATAATTTTAACATTTTTTTTTTTTTTATATTTTCTTTATTATTATTATTTTTTTTAATTTAAAAGGTGTCTAAAATTCCCGGGGACAGTTGTAACTGCATCCCACACCCTCACGCCCTCCTTTGACATCACACAGCCCAGAAATCCCAGGATCTTCAAGAGGGCCTTCCATCTTCGGTATTCGTTTCGGTTTTTTCCATGTGTTTTGATAGGACCAATACCAAAACGAAGACCGAAGATGGAAGACCCTGAAGAGGGGATTATAATAGCCGCGTGTTTTACATGTCCTGCTACGGTATAACCTGGGGCGGACTTCATTCTCCAGGTATAGTTGATCGGTAACTGTTGTGAGCACTAAAATTTATTAATTTTTTTTTTTTTTTTTTTTTTTTTTTTTTTTTAATTCAAAATTTTAAAAGGGTACTAAAATTCCCGGAGGACAGTTGTAACTGCATCACACAGTCTCATGCCCTCCCCGTACATCACACAGCCCAGAAATCCCAGGGTCTTCAAGAGGGTCTTCCATCTTCGGTCTTCGTTTTGGTTTTTCCTGTGTGTTTTGATAGGGCCAATACCAAAACGAAGACCGAAGATGGAAGATCCTGAAGCCGGGATTACAGTAGCCGCGTATTTTAGATGTCCTGCTATGGTATAACAGGAGGACAGTTCTAACTGCATTCCACACCCTCACGCCCTTCCCGGTCACCACACAACCCAGAAATCCCAGGGTCTTCAAGAGCATCTTCGGTCTTCGTTTTGGTTTTTCCCATGTGTTTTGATAGGGCCAATACCAAAATGAAGACCGAAGGTCGAAGACCCTGAATCGGGGATAACAGTAGCCGCGTGTGTTTATACCATGCTACAAAATATTTACAGGCATACTATAATTATTTTATACCATGGTATAAAATGACGACTTGTGGCAGGGATGACCAACCCTATGCTTTTTTTCAAAGTTGATTGTGAAGAAGTAGTTCACCAGTTTCTCGCGTTTTTTTTCACACACTTATCCCTCAGTAATTTAGCACTATTACTGGGAGACTAATCTGTGCAACTTCAACTTAGCGCCGTCGTTTGATGGAAACAATTAATGGTGACTGGTCGGAAGATCATACGCAGAAATCATAAATGCCAATCTTAATAATTTAATATCCTATCAATGTTCCCCAATCGTATATGTCGCTAAGTAGGATCTTACTGATTTCAATTGAATTTGGTGTTCAGAGGGCCCAAGTCATGAATATTTAATAGTCTTATGACATCACGGTCGCATTTTAACTACTTTACTTGCAGTCGGGGAGGGGGGATAGGGTCAATACCAAAACGAAGGCCGAAGATGGAAGATCAATCAATTATTAATTTTAAATTTTAAAATTTAATTTTTTTTTTTTTTTTTTTTTTTTTAATTAAAAAAATTAAAAGGGGACTAAAATTCCCGGGGGACAGTTGTTACTGCATCCCACACCCTCACGCCCTCCCCGGACATCACACAGCCCAGAAATCCCACGATCTTCAAGATCCATCTTCGGTCTTCGGTTTGGTTTTTTCCATGTGTTTTGATAGGGCCAATACCAAAACGAAGACCGAAGATGGAAGACCCTCTTGAGGGTCTCTTTTGGGGAAGGGTCTTTGTTTTTGGGTCTTCGTTTCGCGAACACCCAGTTAGACAATCAGGCCTAATTTCTCTTTTCGTCGTCATGAGGTACAATGAATGTACAGTTAGACAAGCAGGTCTGCTTTCTCTTTCCGTCCTCACCGGGTACAATGTACAGTTCGACAATCAGATTTTCAGCGGTATACATTAAAATTTAACTCGAGGAAGTGTCGGTCGTGATTGGTTTCTTATCACAACTACTCTCTAAAAAAAGGTTGAGTGAAATTTCACTCAACTAAGAGTGGAAATTCATCCCACTCAATACTTGAGTGAGATTTTCACTCAACTTGAGTTACTTTTCACGCAACTTGAGTTAAATGCACTCAACTTGAGTGACATTCGCTCAAGCATAATACTGGAAATTCATCGCACTCAAGTTGAGTGAAAAGTAACTCAAGTTGAGTGAAAAGTAACTCAAGTTTGAGTGAACAGGTACATTTCACTCAAACTTGAGTGGACCAGTTCACTCAAGTTTTTTTAGAGAATATATGTGAGGAAATATGAAGATTGTGGGTAACTGTTTCATTACCGCTTGTAGCTAAAACCATATCTACACACTGCGGTACTTTGACTATTTGCTAAACTTTTCCCCGTAGAATGCGTGACAAAAGAGATTACCTTCAATCCATACCGTTCCATACAAGTGTTTTGAACGAATACCGGCGGTATTTCGAAATTCCGGATTTAAAGTCACTATCTTAAAAAATATTTGTATAATGATAAGGTCTCTTCAAATACTGGGATAGTTAGTATTCCATACTATACAAACATTTCCTGAAATATAACTAAAAGGTAAAAAGGGATTATGCGCGAACTGAAAATTCAATTTTCATTTCCATTTTGACACAGAAATGTGACAATTAACCATATAGCCTGTTACATGTTCTTTATTTAAAAAAATATCATATTCATCATGAAAACATAATTTTTTTTAGTTACCCCTATCACAAAATAATGTGTTCGGATACAAAGAAAAATGACATGGATCGTTCTGTAAATATAAAAATATAAACACCCTGAGGTTTTACATTTATTTAAAAATACACCAATCTAGTTGTTCCATAGTGGATGTCGTCATGCACACCCCAGGTCATGGTAAGAATAAGCCTCGGCCCCTCAGACAGCTTGTCGTAAGAGGCGACTAACTGCTGTACCCATGGGGTTCCCGGGTGTGAAAATGAATAGGACCCAAACATCGTGATATCACTGAATTATAGTTGAAAGCGACGTTAAACAATATTCACTCACTCACTCGCCCTGTTATACGTGTAGAGAGGGACGCTGGACCGAAACTCACAGGGTACATTGTAGAGTTCGACAAGCAGGACTGTTTTCCCTTTCGTACTCACGGGGGTACAATGTACAGTTCTACAGGCAGGCATGCTTCTCTTTTCGTGTTCACGGGATACAATGTACAGTTCGACAAACATGTCTGCTTTCTCTTTTCGTGCTCACGGGGTACAATGTACAGTTCGACAAGCAGGTCTGCTTTCTCTTTCCGTGCTCACGGGGTGCAATGTACAGATAGACAAACAGGTCTGCTTTCTCTTTCCGTGCTCACGGGGTACAATGTACAGAAGACAAATAGGTCTGCTTTCTCTTTTCGTGCTCACGGGGTACAATGTACAGTTCGACAAACAGGTCTGCTTTCTCTTTTCGTGCTCACGGGGTACAATGTACAGATAGATAAACAGGCCTGCTTCTCTATCCGTGCTCATTGGGTAAAATATACAGTTCGATGAGCAGGTTTGCATTCTAGTTTCGTATGTATTCAGATTTCAAGAAAACTTACATGGATAGTACTACAAATATACAACATAAACGGTCAATGAGGAACGAATTTTAAATTTATTTAAAAATATACCAATTTGGTTCTTCCATGGTGAGCTCTTTAGCGTGTAGAATTGGAACTTAAGAAAATGTGATTATGCATGAATTGAAAATTGAATTTTCATTTCCAATATTGTTTACATTGAATCCGTGCGCCATCTGACCAAACTGCTATTATGCGCTGACGACTTTCATCATGGCAAGTTAATGGAATTCCTAAAAGTGCGATCATGAATGAACAGGCTTATCAGTTGCGTCAAATTTTGAAAGGAAATACAACGGTAAATTAGAAAGACTTCAGCGATTGAGGTGGGGTTTTTTTTTGTTTTTTTTTAAAATAAATTAATTCATGTAAACTTCTGAATGTAAACAATGTTCTTCAGAGCTGTATAAAATGTTGTGTCATATTTCAAAATCGTACTCATTTCCCATTAAAGTTGCCTACGACATCACAGCTCTCAAGCTAGCATATCTAATTCCGCTTAACCTCATCTGGCCTGGACTTTTTAGGGGCCTGTCCTGGCCTTGGGGGGGGCCGAAATGCCCCCCCCCTAAATTATTTTTTTACCCCTTGGGCTAGGGAGCTGAAACTTACTACACTATACCCTTGGGTAAAGCTCTACCAGAAAATGTAAAAAAATCCAAGATAGCCGCTTTGATGACGTCACAGTGACATCATTTTCAAAAAACAGCATTTTTGGGGTCGATTTTTCGGTCGGATTTTTTATTTATGCAATTTCTCCGCAAAAACTGCATACTAAATTAGTAAATATTGAGGTGATGTGAAATAAAATAGTTTTTGCCCGCTTTTCATCGCGGAAAAGCAGAAATTTGGAAGAAATATGACAAAAACATCACTTTTCTGATACCCCACTTGGACGGCATCTTGAATTGACCCATGATGCTCTGCTCAAGGGTTATGCAAATGGGCTCAAAATGACCCCAATATGATAAACTATAAAGTCAAGGAGTTTCAGCACTCCATTTTTTGTCGTTCCGGAGATATCCCACAGTTTTTTTTCTTTTTTCGGGGGGCCATTTCGCCCCCCTCCCTCCCCCTCAGGCCAGGTAGGGTTAAGCCAGTGCGAGGGGTCGTGTGTTTACTCCATAATTTCCACATGAATAGCTGCAATAAAAGCGCGGTTGAGATAACACGCGTATAGTCTTAGAATCCTCAGTACTCTATAGTTTGAATGTTTTTTCACTCGCCAGACGTCGTCAGTTTTTCCTAGCTCTTACACATCTCACCAAATGATACCAAATTGTTCCAAATTTTTAAAAATATCCGTCGTGGAATGCGTAGCAAAACAAATTAGGGTCAACCCATACCTTCGTATTTAAGTTTTTTTTTTATTAACCACCGGTATTTCAAAATTCCGGTTTTTAAGTGAATATTTGTTATAACAAATTTTCGTATGATGTCGCTTCAAATCCTGGGATAGATTGTATTCCATGATATGCAAAACATTTCCTGAAATTGACCTAAATCATACAAATGGATTATGCGTGAATTGAAAACTCAATTTTCATTTAATTTTTTTTATTTTTATATTATTATTATTATTTTTTTATGGAATCGATGCACCAACTGATATATGGCAAACATGTTTTGCAGAAATTACTCACGAAAACCATTATCTGTCTATCAAATTTTGAAATTCACGGAATTTCTAAAAGTACGATCATGAATTAACAGACCAATCAGTCGTACCAAATTTTCGAAGGAAATACGCCAGTAAAGTCAAAAAAACTTGATCGATTGAGTTTGTTTTTATGTTTATTTTTTCAGATATGCATCAAGATGTTACGGTCACATTTCAAAAACGTATCAATTTCCCATTATAAAACAGTGATTACACGTATATCAGTTATTGATACCGAACTGTGACGGTTGACTGTGGGCTTATTTAAAAAGTAGAATATATATCATGAAAACATTATGTTTTTAGTTACCGTTGTCAAACTATAAAGTGTCCCGATTTAATTAACATGGATCGTTCTGCAAATATATACTTTTAAAAAAAATAAATATCAATTTATTTATTCCATGGTGAACTGCTAATCGTGTAGAATGGGGATTGGACAGAAACTCACGGGTTTGAAAAAAACACCTCAACAGCCCAGTATATACTTTTCCAGTGTCACTCCTTCGAAAATTTGGTACCAATGATTAGTCTGTTAAATCGTGATCGTACTTTTAAACAATCCGTTAATTTAAAAAATTAATAGTTGGATAGAAAACGGTTTTAGTGAATAATTCCTGCAAAACAAGTTGCATTGATGAAATTCTTAAACGCATACTAGTATAGTATAGTCAGTTGGTGCAAGGATTGAGTGTAAAAAATGGAAATGAAAATTTAATGTTCTGTTCACGCATAATCCCGCTTTACGTTTTAGTTAAAGGATCTTGTATCTTTAGATGGGTAAATGGCCCCAGCTCAGGTGCAATGCAGAATTACCAAAATAAAATACTTCCACTACAAGAAATTGTTCAACTGGCATGAAGTAAATTATACTCAGAAAATTTTCAAGGCGCTGAGTCTCATCATTCTCGAGTAACATGGCCGTAGAGTAGTGCATTTGTGCAAAATAGTTGATTCTGAGGTGAAAACAATTCCTAATTGTTCTCTGTAAACACATGAGCAGTGTGAGTAACGTCACAGGACCTACGAAGTAGGGTTTGATATGATTTAAGTGTGTACTTGACCTAAGACATGATTTTGCCAATTTCGAGGTTTATAGTATGTCTGCCTCAGGGGTGGGGAAATCGTCCCGAGGGTAGTGCATAGGTTGAATAAGTGTATAGCATCATGTAAGCTCCAAGAATATATGGGGATTGGGGGATTCCATCCAACGATTACCATTCTCAGATGGTCTGAATCCCGAATGGATCAGGCTTCCTGGTATCGGGGAACCGTCAAAAGTCACAATAAAACATACAACCAAGGGTTCCCGATGGGCATGACAGCGCACTCGCTGAGCCATCAATAAATAATAAAAAATAATCAGAATTCGGTCAGCTCAGAACTTGCTGGTAGCAGTCCCCTAATACACGTTCATGCCAAAAATCAAGGTTCTAATGTCAACGGTTCTTATTTTGCCGACGAAAGGATTCCTCTGTAAACACATGAAGATAAAAGATAATCAGAACCAGATTTGATCTACGGCTACATATTGGAACAGCGAGTATGCTGTATCTAGCTGGTTCTGGTTATCGTTTATCTTCATATGTTTATAGAGAGAAATATGAGGTGTTTTCGCCTCAAAATTGGCGATTTTGCACGAATGCACTACTTCACGGCCCAGTGCCTTGAGATTTTTCTGAGTATCCAATATAATATTGTACTTCCTGACAACTGAGCAATATCTTGTATACGTAATATTTTATTTTTGGCACTTGTACCACACCTGTTCTGGGGCCATTTACCCATCTAAACATACATGGTCCTTTCAGGAAATATCTTGCATATTATGCATACATATAGAAAGTTTTGATAAATTTAATAAATAGTGAGTACTGCAGTGTGTAGATATCGTTTTAGCCACAAGTGGCAATGAAACAGTAAACCACAATCCTCATATTGCCCCACGTATATATTGCGAGAAGTAAACAATCGCGACCGGCATTTCTTGGCGTGCTTGATCAATTTTAATGTATATCGCTGAAAATCGAACTGTATATTGTACCCCGTGAGGACGAAAAGAAAAAAGCAAGCTTCTCGAACTGTACATTGTTCCCATGAAAAGAGGACGCAGGCCTGCTTTGTCTTTTCATGCTCACGGGATCGGGATACAATGTACTGTTCGACAAGCAGGCAAGCAATATATTAGAAAGTTTGATTGCTGAACCAGGATTGATCGTACAATATTTCAGTTTTTCGGTAGTACTGCCAAGCTGTCAACTTTGTTGCACAGTAACTCACTGTACATTACACAGTGAATATTGTATATTACTGTAACAGCGAATATTATATTTGTTATTTCTGTAAATTTCTGCCAGATTGCCGGTAGATTGACTCTATGTGAAAATTTAAAAAAATTTAAGTCAAAATTCTACTGTTTTTTTTTTTATTATAAATGCCGGACTCATTTCATTGGTATCCAAACAAAACCCGATCAAGACATATATCAACAATGCTTAAGTTTATTAGTTCTCTTTATGTGCAGGCTTAATGCAAAAAAAAAAGTAAAATAAAATAAACAAATGGCAACATACGTAAATTATCTTACAGTAATGAATTACCGGTACAGAAAAATATCACTTCCAAAACTATTACAGTGGCATGAGACAGGGGTCGTCCTTTCATCACATCCATTTATCATGTCTCGATCATTTCCGTATGAATCTAATTTTAATAATTCCATCTATATTTCTCGACGTCACTCTCACAATCCACGTAGTCTTTGTACTTCTTAACCATCTGTGTGTTCATGGACAGAAGACCAAATTTGGGACCTCCGTTTTCCAGTTTCTTCATATGCGCAGCCACTTCGAACATGAAGTCAGCTTGAATATTCACCATGTGCTCTTGGAGGAATGCCATCATCTGTAAAGAGAAACGTGGAAAATAAGAACAGGTGAACAATAATACAGGCAATAACAGGTTATGGTCAACCCATATCTTTCCATACGAGCGGGGTTTTTTAACGAATATTTCATAATTCCGGTAATGAACTGAATATTTTTGAAGAAAAAATATTCGTATACTGCCGCTTCAAATCCTGAGATAGTTAGGATTCTATAATATGCAAAACATTTCCTGAAATTTCAATTTGAGCTAAAAGGTGACTATGGGTGAATTCTGACAAAAATTATATTTTTATTTCAATTTTCTCACATGAAATGTCGCACCTACTGCCCAAACTATGCGTTAAAGAATTCCATCATCGGCAAATTTGTTTTGTAGAAGTTATTCACAAAATCATGTTTCCTGCCGAACTGTGAGATTTTTAAATTAACGAAATTTCTAAAAGTACGATCCGGAAGTGAAGTTTTATTATTTGACGCTTCTTTTCATGTTACTGATTAAATTATTGGTAGCAAGTTGAAATAAATTAATCTATGCAAAACCCTGAATGTAAACACGCCAATGATTTTTTTTCAGAGATGCGAATAGATATTGGGGTCATTCCAACTATCAATTTATCATTAAATGTGCATTCGAACGTGGTAATCAGATATTAATATACCGAACTGTGGCGGTTGGTCCTAACCCGAATAATTCACTCAAGTAAGAGTGGAAATTCATCGTATACTCAAGTTGAATGAAACTTCCATTATTACCCGAGTGAAATTGCGCTCAAGTTTTTTTTTAGAGAGTAATAGGTTATCGTCGTCCATAATGGATTGTCGCTCATAAAATTGCAATAACTTTTTCGCTATTAGATAAAATGCTCAAAAACCTAAGTTTTATTCTTGAGAGAAGCTATATTACAATTTTGCAATGGGTGTAGGGAAAAAAACACAGTCCAACATGATCCTGACATATAATTATACCGCTAGTTGACAACAACCACCTCGCTGGGGGTCTAATAACACCCCAGCCACCAGTCAGATTTTTGGACCGGATTCGGGGCCTTCGCGCACATCGCCGGAAGTGACCTCATATATAGTAAAATAGATGTTTACCGAACATTTCGATTACTTTTCAAGTCTGCATAATACCTCTGTTGACTAGCGTTAAAAAGAATTATCTGGAGATAATTTCCCCTGTTTATCTGGACAGAGCATATGAAAAGTAGTGCATGTGCAACACTGAAGGAGTTGATCGGCCGGATTCAAACTGAACCGTGCGTTCGTTGATTTCCCCCTATACGTCCTAGCAACGTAGTAAAGGTCAACTTCCGCTACTGGAGGCAGGGATGGTAAATGAGCCTGCGAAATGGAGCATGCGCTGTGGGGAGGATGTAGTTGATTTTTCGCGTGTTCTTGTGACAATTCATACATGCAGTCATATTCGGACCTGCGATCGAAATGTGTAAACCCTTCGCACATATGTTTATAATTTATAATGTAAATCATTATAACGTCATGGGGACAGTGTCTTCATCAAATATTTCAAATATCTAAATAAGTTATCATACAGGACGAAACCAATGAGTGACACACACATTCCTAATTTTGGAACTCCCAGAGATTTCAGCTGAAATTTGAATAATCGAAACTCCTTTTTTTTGTGTGACGGTATAGTGAAGTCGATTTTTCTATCCAAAATCTGCAAAATCTGATTTTTATTGAAATATCAGCTTCGAAAACATTGCGATGGTCAGTGGCATATAAATAGATTTCTGATTGACAGAAATGTGCTCCCTGGCCTAATTCGGCGTATTTAAGCATTTATTGATCACTTTGATCATCCAACAATGTCATGTAACTTTACCTCAGAATTTTTTTCGAGGCTAATATTCCGATTTTGCAAGGATGGAATTGAAACCCCTGATTCACTACCGTCACACACAAAGGTGTCTTGTTTATTTGTAAACGTCGCATATCCTTCCTGTCAGTCGTTTATGAGGAAATGTTTTCTTAGTGATAATAATGGCAGCTTCCCACTATAGCTCAAGTTAATCCCTGGACAATGCTATCTGGCCCTGGTGTCTGCGGCACTGGTGCACTGCATTTGAGCCACCGTGAGCTGTGGGCCGTTCTCTAAATCTCTCCCCTATGTTTATAACATCGAGCGAGTTTTTCAACTGATGATAATTGGTATATTTTCGACCTGAGGTTGCCAGGGTTATCATAACTGTAAGCTTGTGGGTCCTTACTTGGAATGGCGGGAATATTTCATCCATTTTATCATACTTACACCAGTTATCAATAGTTCAAAAACCCGCTTCATGTTATAAACATAGTGGAGAGATGAAGAGAACAACCCACAGCTCACGGTGGTCCATATGCTGTGCACCAGTGTCGCCTACACCGGGGCAAGACAGAATTGTCCAGGGATTAACTTGAACTATAGTGGGAATCAGCCATTGGTCTTCGCTCTTAAGAACCAGCGAAACACGTGACTATACTTTGCATAAGATTCCTATATATATTCGATATTGCATTTGCGTATAATTTGCAATATTTGATTCATGAACATACATCCTTTACTACTTACATGGACGTCGTTGTGAGTTTTGGCGTGTTTAGCTAAATTGTTGACCATCATCGTCAGCTTCCTCTCTCTCATAAGGCTGAGATTTAAAGCATCTCCAGGGTTGGTCCACATGGTCAGTTCGGGTTTCTTCAGGAGTGCATAGAATGAATGAAAACCATACATTCAATATCTGACAACACATATTTGTTTACCTAATTTGGTTTTAGATAGATATATAAGTTTTATAACGTACTCCATACTCCATATACCAATTTGGAAAATCCACTATCCAATACTTTAGTCTATAAATACATGATGTTATTCATTGCTATACTCGTCGCTTTTCACGTAAAGAGTACTTCAGCATATAAAGCAACCCAATGAATTTTCGACGATTCGTGATGGTCACGTGATTCTATTTGTTGAATCGTGTCAAACACAGACGACAGGGCCGTCAGTGTCACACATTTTCTAGTATTGTTTCAGCACATCTTCAACATGGAGTATCCCACCAAAATTATCATCAACCAATACAAAAGCCGCAGTGACTTTAGTGCGGGATATTATTACCACGAACATCCATTTCTGGAGTAAGTGACGTCATTTAGTGGATTTTAACCTTCAGCGGCAGAACATGATATTTGACAGGTGAAAGCTGTCAAAAGGATTGAATACACACGTGACTGATTCACCATATCTGGGCTGAAAGCGGAGCTGCCGGATTTGCTGTTCGTTAATCGAGTCTCTTTCCATCTCTTTAGAATAGGAAATATTTTCTGTCCAAGATGGACTATTTTCGACGTGAAGTTGACAAAATTATCATAAATGTACGCACAATGGTCCTTACTTTCTTAGAATAATATAATAAATTGATCCCGATTGATAGTTAAAAAACCGGTCCATGCTGAAAAGATAGGAGACCAGGAGAACGAACCATTGCACTTGCCGCTGCTATCGGAGCAGATAGTATTGTAAAAGGATGAACTTCAATTATAGTGCAAGTCAAGCATTGTCTCTTCAAAACGGGGATTTTTGTCGATTTTTCGGTCAGATTTTTTGAATTTTTTAATTATGTGTTTTCTTTGCAAACACTGCATGATAAATTAGTCAATAATAGTCTGATGTGAAATAAAATAGGTTTTTGTCCAATTTTCCTCGAAGAAAAGCAGGGATTTTGAAGAAAAATGATGAAAATATCACTTTTCTGCCAACCCACATGGCCACCATCTTGAATTTACTCATGATTCTCTACTCGGGGTGGCGGGAGGGGGGGTGTATGCAAATACGATCAGCTTTCATATTTTTGTCGTTCCGGAGATAGAGGAGAAAATTTCGTAGGGGCGGGACAGGCCTGTTAGATTTAATCTGTTTGTTATCCATGGTTAGTTTTCTACTAAAGTTCAGTATCTTGAGATCATTTAGACTCACCGCCACATCCATAAATGTGATTGTACCTCCTCTCTTGATAATATACATCATCATCATTTTGGAGTTGTTCAGTTTCATTCTGGCCCAGGCGTTATACATGAGGGACATACCCACAATGTCCACATCGTAACGGCGGAACCACGTGGCCTGTCAAGGAAAAATATATGTTCTTATACTTTGTCTTTTCACTGTGTGCGTAAATACTTACACATATATTTTTCTTAAACATTGATTTGCCACTTTTATTAAAACTTTTCGATCAATTTAGGAAGCAATTACGGCTGTCTGTAAAGAGTTGAGTTAATTAATAGCTCATGTTTGCCACCAAAATAAAATAGTTCGATCCCTTTTCATCTTAGCTTACAGAAGAGGCTTCGTTATGAGTGATCGTCCATTTTTAGCTTCAAGAGAGACCGAAACAGGTGCATCTGATCTAAGTTCTACTCGCCACAAACATCACAGACGCACATACAGATAAAACGCGTGTGGTGTTTGTGGCGAGTAAATAATTGCACAGGCATGTGTCGTTTTATCTGAGTTTCGGTCTCTCATGAAGCTAAAACTGGAGACTCACTCTAAACAAAGACTCTCGTGCAAGGTAAGATGATACAGAATCGAATTAGTGCATTGGTTGTAGCAAATGGCCTCTCAAAATATGAGCTGTTGGATATTTTCCCAACAACTAATGGCTTGGTGTCGGGTCCTTGATTGTACATAGAAGAGAAAGCCCCACCGAACTTGGTGATTTAATGACCTCACAAGGCAGGGTTTCATCATGGTCACAAAGAGACGCTGTTGCGTCGTATTGTATTATACTGTAATGTAAATGGCATACTCCAATCGAATTAAAATTAAATCCTATCTGCTCCCCCATTTGGACATGTCGCTTGTAGGATCTAAAAGGCTTGCAGTAACTCGAGCGTCAACTAATCCTGATAACTCTTCATAGTGCTTTGAAGGGGACATCAATGGTAGAGAATTTTTGGTTGGCTCAGCCGAATCGACGCAGCGCTGATGGGGCGTCCTTTCATGTTGCCGCGGTCCCGACATTGTGGCTCCAAAATATGGGATAGATTTTTGGACTGGTCTTTGGTGTAAGCATTACGGTAAACAGAGACGGTGACCCTATCCCCCAACCTTCGACTAAAAGTAGATTAGTCCAGATGCGACCGTGATGTCATAATGCTATTAAATATTCATGATATGGGCGCTCAGAACACCAATTTCAATTGAAATACGTAACATCCTATATAGCGACATGTACGATTGGGGAGCGTTGATAGGATACAACACATATCACGAATCGTTAGATTCTTGGTATGTGCTTTAGAATAGGTTAACCGAAAGGCTATACTGTGAAGTCATGTGGCTCTGTCAGTATGTCGGCACCTCTTCCCACTTCCCTTATATGTGTTGTAATTAATTTATTAAGATTTTTTATACTCACCATGGCGATATACTGGAAGACTGATCCGATCTGATAGTGAATCATCTCATTCATCATGTCCATACAGTCCTGTCTGAAGTTCATCATCACCATGTTATCGCCAGGCTTGTACTCTACAACGACATGAGATTTCAATAAGACCACTACTAGAATTATCAGTCCGAGAATAATGAGATTAAACAAGGTTTCTTATTCACTTCTTTGTATAAATCTCGTGTTTGAATTTCACTTATGAGGAATATTTCAGACCTCGGTCAGGTCGAGCGCCCTAGCTTTGTGTCATCCTCGGTTGACTGAGAGCCAGCAGCTCATTATTGGATCATATATGGTAAGACCAATATACACCTTGATTTTGGACAAACGAAATCATATTATCGAATTAAGTCGACAAAGTTTCTACAATATATCTGTTTTCCTCTCTCTATATATTTTAAAGATTTAGATTTCGTGCAAAAATCTTTTGATATTAATTCTGAAAATTACAGTATAGTCACCCACTCCCGCAAAATGTGCTCGATTAAGCGTCAAATGACATTACTTTCTCACCTGTACTCGTGAAGATACAAAGTTTACTAGGAAAGTTTTTTATTTACTGAATATGCAGATTTTTATAATTTACAAACAGCGATGCCGACTTTTTTCAGAATCGTTACGAAATTTTGCAGAATATGATCAGAATCTGTCATTGTCCAAGGCGTTCTGGGTAACGTGCAGTTCAGTTTCGGTCACTGCACAGCTAAAGGATGCGTGAGTGGATTAACTCCCTTGGCAGCGTCTGTCATTTTTTCGGTATAAGTGATAATACAAGCCATCATCAAATATTAATTCTATTATAAAATCTCTGCTGTCATCAAACAGTGCTGCTTTTATAGAGACAAATATATGACAACGAGATCGTATTCCCGATTTCTTGAAAACAACGACCGACTGATTGAAACAAACAGATCTAAGAAGGCATGAAATGAATCTGCAGCAAAGGCTTATAGCTGACCAGAAGCTGGTTTAGGTTGGGGCGGGAGAAGAGCAGGGGCGGACAAAGACAAAGAGGGGACGTTATTCAAGAGCCCGCCCTCAGTGACATTACAGACGTTATTTCACACTTTCTGACCGATTTCGGTGGATTCTATGCGGCAAATGAATATTAGCTATGTAAACAATATAATTGATATCCATAGAATTGATATCCAAAGGTTTGGGATGAGGCAAGATTTCTTTCAAAGCCATTACCAGGTATTTTCGCTTTTTTCTGAATTTCAGTGCGTTCGTGTAGAGCAAAAATTTCTTTAAAAGGACCTTGTATCTTTAGATGGGTAAATGGCCCCAGGTCAGGTACATGCAAATGTACCAAAATGAAATACTTTCACTACAAGAAATTGTTCAATTGGCACGAAGTACAATCTTATATTGTATACTCAGAAAAATTTCAAGGCACTGAGTCTAATGATTCTCGAGTAACATGGCCGAAAAGTAGCGCATTCGTGTAAAATAGTTGATTCTAAGGTGAAAACAATTCTTATTGTTCTCTGTAAACATATGAAGATAAACGATAACCAGAACCAGATTTGGTCTACGACTACATAGTGGAACAGCGAGTATGCTGTATCAAGATGGTTCTGGTTATCGCTTATCTACATATGTTTATAGAAAGAAATATGAGGTGTTTCGCCTCAAAATTGGCGATTTTGCACGAATGCACTACTTCACGGCCCTGTTATTCGAGAATGATGAGACTCGGTGCCTTGAAACTTTTCTGATTATACAATATAATATTGTACTTCATGCCAACTGAACAATTTCTTGTATATGTAATATTTTATTTTTGGTACTTCCGGCGCACTTGTTCTGGGGCCAATTACCCATGCATCTAAACAAACCTGGTCCTTTCGCATGTTCAACTTTTCAAACAGCACAGAAAAACTTTTGAGTTCACTAGTTCATGGAGTGTAATAACTTTACTATATATTTCGTGATTATAGCTTGAAGCACACTTAAAATATATTTTATCACTTATAATTATATATTTCTGAGATAGCCAGCTAGGAAATGCTTCCCCGAGTTTGGCCCGAGATCCTACGCCTCAAATAAACTTTAAAATCTCTACATAGGGAAATCTGTTAACAAGCAAACTGATGATTGTTGAAGTTAACCATCGCAATGATGAAATCACCAATTTGCTTTTTGACAATATATATGAAGGTATATGTGAAAAGTTGACTGCCCGGAATAAATGAACTTACCATCTTCCGTCATCATCGTGTCGTCATGCATATGGCCCAACACACAAACGGAGAGACAGGCTATGGCTAATATCAGGCTCTTCATGGTGGCGGCTCTACAGGACGACAAGAGAATCAACTGGAAGGTTCAGTCTGCAGATGTGAAAGACTAACTCTTCAGTCCGCTTTTATAGGAACCATGTTGTTTTGGATTAGCAACCTCTGATATAACTTGTGTACATATATCTGTGCTTATCGTGAAGCTTAACCGGGATTTTATAGAATTAACTGATTTCTTCCTAAAGATGGATTAAGCCAGATAACGCCATTTTCATAACATGTCAGCGATGTCCAAATACACCTGGATAATACAGTGATAAACTTGTTGGATTGTATCAGTTGACACCAGAATTTATTCCAAAGTTGCGCGAATAATAGATGTCAAAATAATAGATTGATTCAACACCTTCACCGACATTTATGAAGTTAGCAACTGCAAAACCGTTTAATAACGCGAAAAAAAAACCCTCGTGTGTTTCACTTGTTTAACATCAGTAACTTGAACAATATGTGTTCAATTTCAGAAGTTACAAATTAATAGAATTTTGAAAACTTAATATATTTTTTCTTCGATATTTCGGTAAGCGACTTTTCCGCACAAAGTGAAGGGTATACGACATTTCGCCACGCGACATTTCGGCAACTTTCTTTACAAAAATCCTGTTATAATTAGACAAAAACTATATTATTTGTTTTGGAAAGGAATGTATGATAAAGGGAAGATTTTACAGAGATTTATTGTGGATATTTTTTAGCAAATTCCCCATCAAGCAGACCAAGAGATAAATACATGTATAGCATCATGCCAAGTAAGGTTAAACCTTTAATTTATTTGTAAAATATGAAACAATTTTTTTTATTCTTCTTATCTGGGATGATAACATGTTCATTACACCAACTTGTCTTTTCTAACTGTTCCCTGACGCCCGAACGGCTAAAGGGGGCACATAATATTGGGTTCCGTCCGTCCGTCGGAAAATTTCACTCCCGGTCAATAACTTTTGAAAAACTGAACGGATTCTTTCTAAATTTGGTATGTAGGTACCTTGCCTCAAGATTCGCTTGGGATTGTCTTTCACGCTGATCCATCGATACGTGGCGTCCTTCTGGGGGGCCAAGTTAAAAGTTTGTTTCCGGACAATAACTTTTGAAAACCTGAATGGATTCTTTCCAAATTTCGCATGTGGGTACCTTGCTTCAATATATCGCTTGAGGGTTTTTTCCACACCGATCCGCGTATAGATGGCGCCAGAGACCCTATAGGGTCTCTGATGGCGCCAACGGGGGTCAAGTTAAAGTTTTGTTTTCGGACAATAACTTTTAAAAACCTGAACGGATTCTTTGCAAATTTGGTATGTGGGTAACTTGCCTCAAGTTTATACTTGGAATTATCATGCCGATCCATCTGTAGGTTGTGCCATCTCGGGGTCAGCCAGATTTTCTTTTCAGGATAAATTTGGTAATTGTGGGTACCCTGGGAGTGGAACTCGCCTGGGATTGCTCCCCATATCCTTTTCTATTGCAACCAAAGACGGACACTTGTCCCCAATGTGGAGAAAAGTGTCCTACCTGGGTTAGAAGATAGGAGCCAGACATTCGTAGCTACAGGACATTCTTAACCTCCACACCGGGTACTGAACGTTACGCTTCCAAGCCAAATCACTAGTTTCAACGTCGTGGAACTACAACCGCTCGGGTTTTCATGCTTCCAGTAGCTTGGTCAATTTTGACATCAGGACATTCGCTATAAAATTTAAATATTGGTAACCCTACGCTGTTATAAATTACCGTTGTTTCACAGTAAATGTATTTTGGAGTTTACAGTACATTCAATGGTAAACAC
Source organism: Hanleya hanleyi (assembly GCA_036873755.1). Taxonomy (NCBI): domain Eukaryota; kingdom Metazoa; phylum Mollusca; class Polyplacophora; order Lepidopleurida; family Hanleyidae; genus Hanleya; species Hanleya hanleyi. Next base: position 6,332 of record JAVTVY010015695.1, on the reverse strand, counting down.
ATTAATCTGTAAATTAAACTGTGATATTTCAGTTGACATCAACTGAAATGGGTAAACTGCGCACACACGGAACATAAAATTCTTGTTTTCTCTGAAAGGAGGTTGATATCTTTGCACACGAAACGCTCAGTTGCAGGAAACATCCGACACCTGCGTTGTACAATACAACATTTAGAGTATTATCAGAAGACGCGCTGGGACGGACGCAGCGGCTAACTTTAATTTTCGGTCTACAGTACGGAATGGTTTTGGTTTTGTCCATCTTCACATTTCAAGCTATATACTACACTAACGTTCCGTCATTTAGTGTTCGACTTGCACATGCGAAGATGGGTTTTATCTGACTTGGAGTTGTATCCTGCTATTCGTGTAATAATTGCACAGATTCGTTCGTGATTATTTACGAAGCTTGTGGTGATCGCATTTGTAAACACGAAGAGCAATGGCTATGTCGGCCTTCCAGTGACCTACGTTGCCGCGGAACCGATAATTGTAGACAATGGTGCCCCATAATTGTATTGTTTAAAGAATGTTAAAACAACGGTAATTGTAAATTACAGGGGCACCCAAATTTTACAGTTGAATGCCTGTCAATAAACGGTAATTATAAAATACGGTGCAACATTTTACAGTTCAATGCCTGTTAAAAAACTGTAATTGTAAAATACGGTGCAACGTAATTTTACAGTTGAATGTACTGGCACCTTTTCTGCCAGTACATTTAACTGTGAATTTACGGTGTGATTTATAACAGTGTATAGTCTGTGTAGATGTTAGACAAAATTTTTTTTAATCTTTTCCTTTTTTATAATATTCTGTCCTGATAAATAAAGTTGCCGGCATGGTGATTGCCGAAATGTTGTTTACCGAAATGCCGCGTGACGAATGTTCCATGTTTTCTCATCTATTCTCTCTCGATCCCTTCACTGAATCTTAGAATTCTATTTATTTAGCTGAAAGTCTCAATATACATTTGTGGCGAATGAAAACTTTTAATGAGCTTCCAGTCGTCTGAAAGCTGCATTCCTGGATTCTTCCAGAAGTACAGATCTTCAATCTGGTATGTGTACTAGAGAGCTAAATTAATTTATCTATTCAGAATTAAGATATATATTGTCCAGAACCATGCATAATAATTAACATAGAGCTACTTCATTTTATCATCAAGATGGCTATTATAATTTTCTCTTATTTCCGATGCATGTATTTCAAAATATCTGTATATGCAAATCTACAATATTTATTTATTATTGATGAAGTCTTCAAGATTATCCCGTAACTCTGTCAATTGTCATGCCAACATGTGTTGACAGCGAGCACCTCTAACCCTGGAATTTATTATGCTCTGACATTTAAGATACCTTATCGTGAGGAGATATTAAATGTCATCACTGCCTTCGGATTATTGACGACCTTGGACATTGTATTCTCGGCCATCGGCCAGCCATTGAACAACAGATTGGCAGAGCAGTCTATACCCTTCCATCCTCGCAAGCCCATCGTCCCATCACGCGTTTTCTTCACTTAGCTACACAGTTCGAAATAACTGCGAAAGCTATGCGTATTAGCCGTATAGAGTACGATGGATCGATCAATCAGGATTGATTAGTTACTCAGTTCTGAGTATAAAATGATCAAGGAGTTTCCTCTAAATTAAACCAATCATTGAACGCGCTAGGCTGGATGATTACGCCAATCCGCTGCGAGATATGAAATGTGACAGGTTTGAATTTCATTGCTACGCTGGTCCGTGTAACCTTGCACAATTCAATTTTCGTTTTTCGTTTTTGGTTTCTCAAAATCAAAAATTGAAATTTGACGGTCAATTTTCAATTTTCGTTTTTTGTTTCTGTAATCTCAAAATCAAAAATTGAAATTTGACCGTCAATTTTCAATTTTTGATTCTGGGATTACAAAAACAAAAAACGAAAATTGATATTTGACAGTCAATTTTCAATTTTCGTTATTCGTTTTACTTGACGCAAAAATGAAAATCAAATATTGAAAATTGCCTCGACTTGTCCGTTTTTCGTTTTTTGATTTTAACTTTGACGTATCAATGTTAAGTTCGCACGTGGACGGGTTATGATGTCACTTCCGGTATGACGAGTAGAATAGAAAACCCAATCGTGTCGTATAAGAGGTGTGGAGCGTGAGAGGCATGTGGCCCACCAGGCCATCCTCGGGAGCCAGTGTATTGATCGATTTGTTAGGGTATCTATGCATTGCCTTGGTTAGTTGCCCACGGTAGTTCTGGATAAAACAGAGATCAAGGGGTATCCTCTAAATCAAACCAATTATTGAACAGGCTCAGCAAGCTCATTGCGCCAAACCACTAGCTGCAATGTTTGAGATGTGACATCGCTGGCATAACTTTGATGTCAGGCTGAAATCGTCATCGAGAGTCAAAGCAAAAAACCGCCGGCTTGGGATACCGACATGCTAATTCAAAATAACATCGGGGGATGAAATGTTCGAGATTGAGGCAAGGACTCAAAAACTCACTCGAATTATCAAAAATGTCTGGGTAAGGATTGTGAGAGGATTCACGATTTACCTGGACTTGTGAAGATGCACCAGACAGGTCTGGATAGGTGGCATCCCGCATTTGTCATTGGTTATTGGCATTGAGGCCTGAGTCAATCAGGACGCAGTCTTAGATTTTCTCATTTCTAAAAATAGATGTTTAGAGCGCTACAAAAGCGAACAGCATTCCTGCACACAACCGCTATTTGTTATTGATTTGAAATATAGTATTCATAAAGATACCAACAAAGATTTAATACCAATACGAGTAAGCATCGCGGTGACGGGCCGCGAATTCCGTATATGGCCAGCGTTCCGTAAACCATCATTCAAACAAGCACACAAACGTCACGTTTGATGCCAGACGTCTGACTGCTTCAACGCTTCAGGTCCAATCTTCATTCTCTATTTTTGGGACCTGAATCGTTGGAGCGTTTACATGCCCGTCAACGTTCAGCGTCAAAACGCTTCAACGCTTTAAAGGTGAACTGAAAAGCTTTCCAATGTTCTTTTAAAATGTCATAAAACAAGAACTTCTATAGTTGTTACAATTATGTGTGGTAATAGTTCTGTGGGTTATTGTTTTATTTTGGGTATATGAGAAGTCAAAACTTATACCGATAAAACTTGAATGAAGGGTACCACTATAACGTCATAACGTTCTACAAACCAAGAGAGACAAGCGATGCAAGTTTTCAAGACGGATTTATAACAGGATAACTTCAATATAGTTATTAGTACAATTTTGCAAACTATATTTGCCCCAAAAACGTATAAAAGTTATGTCACATAAGACAAGATGTATATAAGCAACAATTTAGATAAAATTAAAAGCTTTGCAGTTCACCTTTAAGTGCGGGTGTCAAAAGCTTCAACGCATCCACGCGGGAAGTTCCTTTTGGGGTTATGATTAGAGTACCCACGTATTTAATATTTTACCCTACTTTAATGAAACTCATATGTGTATCAACAGTGTTGTTCTCCATATAATGCTTCACACCTACTGCACGAATGCCTACTCACTTCTGGACATGCGCAGTTGGCCCATTATAATCTAGCTCGAATGCCTGGCTCCAAGGATCTATAGTGTGGTGACACTCCCATATCTTTCCATATTGTGCTCCACACCTGCCTAAACAATCCGATTTGCGTTTTCCATACTACTCCGCGGACCGAACGTGACATCATAAGCCTTGCGCGTGCGCAGTTAACATTGATGCGTCAAAGTTAAAATCAAAAAACGAAAAACGGACAAGTCGAGGCAATTTTCAATATTTGATTTTCATTTTTGCGCGAAGTAAAACGAAAAACGAAAATTGAAAATTCAATGTCAAATTTCAATTTTTGATTCTGAGAAACCGAAAACGAAAAACGAAAATTGAAACTTGACGGTCAAATTTCAATTTTTGATTTTGAGAAACCAAAAACAAAAAACGAAAATTGAATTGTGCAAGGTTACACGGACCTACGCTGATGTCGGGCTGAAATCGACATCGGAAGTCAAAGTAAAACCGCAGGCTTGGGATACCGACATGTTAATTCAAAACAAGCGCGGGGGATGAAATGTACAAGATTGAATAATAGAGGCATCGACTCAAGAATTCATTCGAATCACCAAAGATGTCCAGGTAAACCCTATGCGAGGATTTAGGATTTACCTGGCTTTGTGAAGATGATACCTCTCAAACTATGTTGATAGATCAGTGATTAAACTTCAAATTATCTAACATCGAGGTCATTGCCAGGCCGTCCTTGTTCGACTAATCGCAAATGGTGACATGAAAATATAGCATCATCTGGTCAACGGAATAACACAAGGTACATGGCATAAAACAAGTAAACATATAAACAACCAATAATAAAATAGAATTGATAGGTTTATTAGCTATAATTACCAAAAAAAAAACACGAATTGAATGATATTCAGTAATAATTAAAGTTTGCAAATAAAAGTTAAAATATCAATCGAAGCGTATTAGATACAGTTTGTCTATATATACAACAATGTTTTAATACCAATAAATCCAAGTTTGTTGGGTTAAAAAATCATTATATTCATGTAAAATTCTCGGAATAAGAGAAAAAAATTCCGATCATTTATATCATTATAAAAAGGTAACAACTAAATTAATGGTTGTACATTTCTAACACGTCTGACTGGTGTGGTACCTGACTTAACAAATATTAACTTTACAATCGAAAAGGAGAAATACCTTTTAAGAATGAGAAGTCTAAACCCGAGGTTACTTAATTAGAGAATGTAAATTAGAAAGATTGCATTTATCAGTGTAAGAATATTGAGAATAATCAAGGATGTTTTAGAAACATATAGTTTAAACTGTACTCGTTCAATCTTGTCTATGTACCATTTTGTATTGTGTGATCATTTTGGAGATCAATACTGGAGTTCACTGCGGACAGAAGAATAGTACACAGATAAACAGATTTCGGTGACTTTTAAGACTTACGCAAGCGTTTGATAAAACCATCCATCATAGTTTGAAAACTTTTGCACACAATATGTCGATATGGCTGTCAAGTCAAAGTATTACCATAAGAGTGAGTGAGTGTGTAAATAGGATTTAACGTCGCGTTCAACACTATTCCAGTCATATCACGACGTTTGGGTTCTATTCCTTTTCACACCAGTAACCCCACGGGTAGGGTCCTATCCCTTTTAATGCCCGTAAACCCACGGGTGGAGTCCTATATTCCTTTCAACACCCGGAAACCCGAAAAATAATACTGGTCAATGATATCGATTGGACGATACGAACATCATGATGACTTGGGCATGGTATCATAGAAAACTATCGACCGCTTCTGTCTTGAAAAGAAAGAGCTTGGATTGCTGTGCCGAATCCAGGGCATTTTCCTCAGTGGCCCTTTTCTCCATTTCCCCCAGTGGACTTTTTCCCCCCAGTGACCCTTTTCCCCACCCTATAATATAGATGGAAAATGCTTAAAAATTTTTTATAAATAAATCTGAAACTCAATGGTAGAAGTGGACCTTGTTGGGCCATCACGTGACTGGAAAGGTTTACTCCACGTACATACATGTAATGCATCAGCCTTCTTCTCTGACCCCTGTGTAAAAGGAAAAAATGTTCGGCTTCTATCTAATAACCTAGCTAAACTACTCGGGACATATTTTCCTCAAGACATATTCTCCTAAAGATAAACATATGATAAAGGACCGTTGTTTCCTGGGACATTCGTTCCGTTCACACTGTCTGGAGCCTGTTGGATTCAATATAATTGAAACAACAGATCACTTGATAAAGTCTCCAATATTACAGTAGAAAGCTTGGAGAAATGGAGAAATGTTTGTGTTTCTTTTATCTTCGAAACCACATAAGAATCTTAAACACTGTATCGTATGTATTTTGCTGATGAACACTTGCATTCTTTGACAACTGGTTACAGTATGTCCAGTCTGGTGCATTAAAAATATAGTTTTACTCTACATTTGATGTATTGATAATTTCGTCAGGATTAAGAAAAATGATAGGCAAACCCTATATCAATAGCCAACCCACGGGGAATTTCGTGTTCATGAACTAATAAAATTGTCATATTAGTAGTATATAAAGTGGATTACAGGTCGCATTTTGCCGGGATAGATAACTCTGTTTGATTTTTGACAAATTTCGGGTTATCTCCCTTGATTCGAACATTTGCATGTTTTCACAGAATAAATAAATAAATAAATAAATAAATAAATAAATTAATTAATTAATTAATTTTAATTGTATAAAGATGTATTCATCCGCGGTGATGCGGTCATGTCTGGCGGTGATTCGGTC
>JAVTVY010015694.1:0-66873 GCA_036873755.1 Hanleya hanleyi | reverse complement strand
CACAGGACTCAAAAATGGCGAGTTACACTGGGGTTACGTGTGTAGACTTTTGCTGATTGGCTGACGAAGTCATGTAGTATTGATTTCTGGAAATTCCCTCTCGCAGTTGCCGAAAGTAGGCTGAAAATGGATACACACGATCCCAGGGTCAGTCTTACCGCGCATAGATGACCGAGATGGTTACAGGTTGGTTTTAAAGCATCTGAGAACGTCTAGCGGCTGGGGCCCTAGGTGGGCCCAGACCCCCAGCCAAACTTTTTTTTCGCCTCGCCACGCTCGGCAAAACTAACAAGAGCCCAAGGGCTTCAATATACGCCCGTTTATCTGGAATTACATTGGTCCAAATTTCAAGGTTGTTTAATAGCCTTGTTTTAATAGCCTTGATAGCCTTGTGCGTCTGAGAATGTAACATATATCACATCTTATAGTGAATGATAAACTAACATAAGTTCAACTCTTGGTAACTAGTTAACCTTGAAGCAAGAGCTGAGAGCTCACATATCCCACACTGAAATCGACAATAGTCAAACACATGAAAATAGTACTTTTCCTGCAAATGTTTCTCATGAAGGAAAAAGTGATGAAGTAAACCTTTGTTCTTGAGTTTATAAACAGGTATGAAGTTCATAAAGGACCCCCTCCCTGTTAAATTAGTAAATGTATGGTTTTTATTTCACAACAGTTTAACTGAATGTAGCTGTTTCAAACATGGGAGACAACTCCACAGGACAATACCATATACATGTACATGTAGGGGAGAGAATATTCCAACCTAACACATAGAGTCAGATAAACTTGATTCAGTTTTGGGAGACTGTGACCTTGACCTGTGACAAATTGATCTAAAAATTTATGGTTCCCCTTTGCCATGTGAGTAAGACATACCGGTACTCAAAGTTTGGTAGCAATCCATACCTTGAAACTGGAGATATCGCATGGACAACAAATGTTAATGGATGAATGGACAGAAGGCAACATCGCATTACATGACCTCGTCTTCAACAGGCATACGAAAATGTGACTTTTAATGATTTGTTGATTTTGGGGTCACCATGACCTTGACCATTGACCCACATTTTGGTATGTAACACATGTCCCTCTAATGTATCTACTGGCAAAAAAAAAGTTATTTTTAATGATTTCCTGATGTTGGGGTCACAGTGATCTTCACCTTTGACCTTGACCTAACTTCTGGTACAAGACACATCGTCTTCCCTCAATGTATCAAGGGACACAAAAAAAATCATGATTTTTGTGAATTTCATGATTTTGGGGCTCTCAGTGACCTTGACATTCAGCCTTGACCTACATTTTGGTACGTGACACATGTTTTTGGCACATGTTCCCCTAATGTATCTACTGACACAAAAAAAGTAATTTTCAATGATTTTTTTTATTATGGAGTCACAGTGACCTTGACTATTGACCTTGACCTAAATTTTGATACATGACAAACAGTCTCCACGAAAAATCATGATTTTTAACAATTTCATGATTTTGGTGTCACAGTGACCTTGACCTGCATTTTGGTATGTGACACATCGTGTCCCCCTAATTTATCTACTGTCACAAAAAGATGTCATTTTTAATAATTTCCTGATTTTGGGGTCACTGACCTTTGACCTTAACCTAATTTTTGGTATGCGACACTTCATTTCCGCCTATTGAATCCAATCACAAAAAATTTGTAATTTTTAATGATTTGCTGTTTTTTAGGTGACACTGACCTTTGACCTTGATTCTGGGGTCACAGTGACCTTGACCATTGGCCTGGATCTAAATTTCGGTATATGACAAAACCACTCCCCGTAATTTCCCAATGGACTCAAAAAATCATGATTTTTAACAATTTTTACAATTTCGGGGTCACAGTGACCTTGACCTTTGACCTTGACCTACATTTTGATATGTGACACATCGTGTCCCCCTAATGTATCTACTAACACAAAAAAAAAATATTTTTAATAATTTCCTGACCTTGACCTTGTGACCTTTGACCTTGACCTATTTCTTGGTATGTGACACTTCATTTCCCCCTATTGAATCCACTCACAAAAAAATTAGAAATTTTTGATGATTTCCTGATTTTTCGGTCACACTGACCTTTGACCTCTGACCTCGACCTACATTTGGTATGTAACGCATCGCTCCCCCCAAGGGCATCCACTCACCAAAAATTAGAACTGTAGGAAGAAAACTGTCAATGATCAATGATTTCCTGATTTTAGGCAAAAGTGATCTTTGACCTCTGACCTCGACCTTAATTTTGGTACGCGACACATCGTCTCTACCTAGCGCATGCACTCACGAAAAATTGCGACTTTGGATAGAAAACGTTCACAGATATAGACCGGACACGAACACTTCAGTGATTTCCTGTTCTTTAGGCCAGTGACCTTTGACCTCTGACCTCGACCTTGAGTTTGGTACACGACACATCGTCTTCCTGTGGGGTATCCACTCCCCAAAAATTGGAACTGTAAACAGAAAACTGTTCCAGATATAGACCGGACACGACGGACAGACGGACACACGGACGGAAACCGCCATCACATAATACGTCCGCCTTTTGGCGGGCGTATAAAAAGGTGCCCAAATTAAAAAGCTGTATCTGCCCCTGTACCTGTATGAAAGCTTTTTACACTGTATGAGAGAGTGCATGCATGCACGTCAGAAATTATCATTCTCCTGGTCATCATTATTGTCAGATAGAGATTACCAAGAGTGTGGAGTATTCATAACCTACCCAGATTCTTAGCTGTGAAATGTGGCCTTGAGCAAGGACTGAGAAAAAAACATTTTATTCCTTTTTTTTTTTTTTTAAGCCCTGGAACAAACCACTGGGCGTTTATTCAGCTATTCGCCACGACTGTACATAATACCCATACAACGCCCGCGTGGCGAGAGGCTTACTGGGTTTTTGTTGTGCTGGAAACTATATGCATGTAAGTATGTATCAAATATGTCAACCGGTATATGCATATAAATATATTTGACACGCTTGAAATTGTATGCCTATATATGAGTGAGTGGATAGAGTTTAACGTATAATAACATCTCCATTTACATTCATAATTTACAATAATTTACAATACATTCATAATTTACAATAAATATTTTACATTCATTTATACAGCAAAATGGTATTTGAGTTGTGAAAGAGGTTCATCTATATACATATATATATCTACGCGCAAACATATACACACACACATGGGTACATGCATACTGTTATATTGTTAATGTGTATGTCTCCAGTGTCTAATTTGCATATAAAGATGCGTTTTAACATGTTCAACTGCAAGGTAACTATATAGTTATATAGCTATTATTGCTACTGAAAAGTCCATAGAATGGACCAAACCGGTTTAACAGTGAAATATACAGTTTAGCTGAAAACTACATTCCGTGTAGTTTTATTGCTCAAATACATACATATATGCATACATGCGCATACACACACACATACATGTACATATACACACACGCATACATAATGCATACATATATATATATATACATATACATACATACATACATACATACTCATACATAAACATATACATCTACTTACACAGACACATATACGTCATATAATGTTTTGTTCTATAGTATATATCATTGTCGGATTATAACAAACTGTTATACCTTTTGTCTGCTGCATTATATTGTAAATATGTATGCCGCCAATGTCCAATTAGTATATAACAAGGGTTATGTGTAACCCGGCAGCTCGCCTTTTGGGTATTCAATAACATGCAGCTTCACATAAAGATCGAGCCCTTCAGGTTGCACATCACTGGCAATGACAATACATATTGCAATAAAAATTTGACTTCTTCGTCAGTGATGCTGAAGTTGGATTGAAACATGAACTATATTATAAAACTTGAAATAAAGATTACATTTTTTTCCAAAAGTAAGCTTATACATGTCATTATGAATACATGTACAATTGAAATTTTGTCTGAGATGTGGGTGTGAAATGCCTGGACAAATATGGTTCGTGCAAAAGCTTGAGGTTAAATCATGATGAGGAATGGGATTCGATACCAAAATTGAAGGAAATGGTGTTCTTCATTAAAGGCGACACAAAATTCCAAACCACCAGGGGTTAATATTTAATATTGTACTTCTGAAATGAAATAATGTCATTAAACTATTAGTACCGTAATTACTATAAAGGAATATATTGTAGTTGATTTGACGTGTTTGTGTATATGTAACAGGTCGGTGTAAGAACGCATTGTTGAGGCTTTTGTTGAGGCTTTTGTGCAGCTGAAAAGGGTCACGTCTAGACGCATTGTTGAGCTCAGACAGGCTATTGTAGGCTCTGTCTTGTGCGTAATTCTTACACCAAGTATAAACCTACAATGTACACTGCATCTCCTACCTAATAGGTTAGTATCACATATAAGAGATATATGCAGCTTCGCAAAAGATCGAGCCCTTAAGGATGGCACATCATTTGAGGTTGCACATCATTGGCAATGCACATCATTTAAAATAATAAATTTATTAAGAAATATGATTTCTATATTTAGTGATATTGAGGTTGGATTGAAGGAGGAACTATATTATATAACTACCAATAAAGATTACATTTTTTCCAAAAGTAAGCCTACACATCCCATTGCATAGATGTGATGAATACATGTTCATGTATACATGTAGTTAGGAACAATAGGTGTGCAATTTTGAGCACGTTCTTGGTGTAACTTTGTGTGATGATATGTGAACAAACAAAGCTAATAACAGTGCAATAGTAGGACTAAATCTATCATTTCCAACAGGCAATGGGACACTTGCACTGTGGTAAACCTTCACATTTGTATGCAAATAAAAGAACGCAATGACAACTGTGTCCAATCATACTGTAATGCTCCATAATAATGTGCACGGGTAAAGACTGAGCTCACAAACTGATTCAAACTCACTTTTAATTAATATAGTAAGTTAAATGTGTGGACACAGATATGGTTGTACAAAAGCTTCAGGGTCAACGAGAATTTGATAAAATTTTAGGAAATGGCGTCCTTCATTTAAGGCGACACGAAATTAAAAACTAACAGGGGTTCGGTACTGCGGGATTCCCCCGCCAGTTATTTTGATATTGTACTTCTGAAATAAAATAATGTCAAAAACTATTAGTAAATACCATAAAGGAATATACTGTATGTGATTTGGTATGTATGACTGTATACAATGTACACTGCATCTCATGCCATATAAGAAGTCAAAATTATTCTAAGTCCAGCCTAAACAGAAAAGATTAACCCAGAAAACTTTCTAAGTCCAGCCTAAACATAAAAGTCTAACTGGACACCAACACCGACACCGACACCGACACCAACACTTTCCCCCTCTCTCTCCCAATACCTCGCCTACTTCGTATACGGCGAGCTAAAAATGCGTTTTATATGTTCAACTGCAAGGCAGCTATATGTATATATAGATTTACATGTGAATAAATATATTATTGCTATTGAAAAGTCCATAATAAAATGGACGGAACCGGTTTAGCAGTGCAATATACAGTGTAGCTCACGACGGTGTACTTTTATTTCTCACATACACACACACCTATATATATACACATACACACGCAGAAATAACATATTGAAATATTATATTATAGTAACAATATCATCGACGTGCCAATTTATGAGAAAAACGGATACATACGGGAAATTAGATAAAAAAAAGAGTACAGAAATATATGTATGTATAAATTGCATACAACTATTGTACAATATGAATATGCTTTTAAAGGTCAACCCAAACGGAATTTTTTTTGGTCTAAAAATCCTTAAAAATCATAGTTCATACTTCACTTTGTATGAAAAAAATATTGAAAAAATTCTAATCTGATCAGAAACACACGTAATATGGGAGCAAAGTGAGCTTTTCCACACTTTCACAGCTGGGTTGATGACGTCACGCAGGGAAGTTGCCTGAGAAAAAACAGCGGATAACATGGAAAGCGAGTGCAGTCAGAGCTCCGGTTCAGATGTCGATTCGAGCGATATCAGCTGCTTAGATGGAAATATTTTTCGCCAAGAAGATGAAATAGACATAGAGGAGGATGATGACGGGCAAATTAACAGTTGTTTGCAGACCAACGGCGGAATTCAGCCCTATCAATTTGAGCCGTACGGCTCCGATTCTGACAGTGACAACCACTCTGACAACGTGGAACTCGACGACGACAGGATTCGGAGAGGTCGTTTGTTGAATACAGATTGGTATGCAACTTGACTGGAAACCTTATTATCGCCATCTATAAGACCAAATGTCCATACATTTCAAACTGTATTGAATGTAGAACGATTCTGTGATGTAACGAACGAGCACATCTGTGTTGTTATTGTTGTTACTGACCGAGGCAGCCTTTTCGAAGGGATAAACTCCGGGATTCGGCAGTATGGACAGTAAACTGTTGATAACTCTACTGATATACGTCCGATTTGAATTTTGTTTGTTTTCCCATAATCCCCATGAAATACCAATTTCAGAATTATATAGTTTGATAAAAAAACTTTGGACATTCATGGCGAAAAGTAAGCCGTGGTGAGTGGATCGGCATTCACATTTGCTCAATTTTCGACAAATTACCTCAATTAAATTGAAATCGAATGATATTCCCACAATCTCAAATGTCAAGGGATTATGAAAGTATAATTATCACTTCTGTATCTACAGCCATTCACTCCAATTGGTGTTTTTTATTTATTTACTTATCAAACGTATATATATTTATGAAAGATCATTTTATTATTATTATTAAATAGTATATAATTTAGATAATTTATTTGCGTGAAGTTTGTGCCAACATTTGGCTAAAAACGCATACATAGAATGAATAAAATTGAACATACAAATACAGACATTAAGACACATTGGAACAAATGGTTAAACGTGTATATATGAAATAGAGACTCATCCAGTCTAACCTGTAGGTGCTCAAGCAACAAATGCCACGCGAGAGCGAGCAGGGCATGTACAGCCGTCCCCCTGCCCGAGGCCTCGCTTGCAGGCTAGGTTCGTTCAGCCGATGTCCGTGATAGATTCTCCTTGTCCGATTTCTTTGCCGTCACATTCTGATTGTTCTTACGTTTGATAGTTGGAATAGCTGTTCTCTTTAGTTTTGGTTTGTACCAGAATTCAACTGCTACGCTGTAGATGTCCTCGAATGATGTCTTTCTGTCAAAATGTGCCGAGCAAATTATACGAGTACTGGCTCGGGCCCTCTTTCCACACTCTCGTGTTGCGTACAAATTTCGTCCAATTTGCAGCGATTTTCTCGTCTTTGGGCCACAAATGAATACTAACACCGTCATCTGTAGTAAAACTGCAACCTCCCACTACACAACGTCGCGGCATATTTAAAAAATGATGCCCCGATACTCCGAAAATCTCCAGAAATCAGCAGCTACATACGACTGTGGTATACGGCTTTAACATAGAGAATACAAGACGGCTTCCCTCCGTGACGTCACAGCTGGAATTGACAGGAGAGCGATTTTCACCTTTCAAACGGCAATATCTCGCCAACCAGACTGCACAAAATTATGAAAAAAATATCATTATTTTCAGAATCGAAAGGACTATTTTTTTATATTTTTGACCTCAGAGCGTTTGGGTTGACCTTTAAGAACCGACTACTCCATGCCTCAACTGAATAGGTCAGTCAAAATATGCCCCTAATCGACTGAATTGTCAAGGGGCCCCACTTCGCTTTCAAGGCTGTAATTGTATTATTCTTAGTTGCTATCCTCTTTTCCGTGTTTCTAGCATTATAAATATACTCTTTCAACGATTCAAAAGATGGTGACTTCCTTCGAGTCCTGTGGGAATATATGCAACATTTAATTAACACTATCAAATGGCTTAATAGTAAGGATTTTGTTTCATAACCCAGTAGAACGAGTTCCGCGGTTAAGTTCATTTTTTTGCAGATGTTAGATTCGATAACCCAGACCTGGAAAAGATCCCACAACTTACTCTTTTGTGTGACTACAATTCCAAAACAGATGAATTATGGTTTCCCGTTCTTTGTCGCAAAAGCTGCATTTTTCAGATTGAGATTTTCCCCATTTATACATAAGTGAGTTAGTTTCTAAAACATGATGATTTATTTTATATTGAAAGAATTGAAGCTTTGCGTCGGAACATATTGTAAATGCGTTTTCATAGATATGTTTCCAGTCAATATCATTTGGAACCGAGATATTTAAGTTAGTTTTCCATTTCATTTGACTTTTTAGAGCAGGCTCTTGTAAATTTTGTATCAAAGATCTATACACAAATTTAGTGGATGATTGATTTCGAATTTTTTAGATCAGTGTGCCTTTACATTCGCGCTGAATAGTCTGAATTTCCCGTCTGATGTTTTTTCTTCTGTCATTTGGAATGTTATGAATAGTAGCATAGTATGCTAGGAAATTCTTTTGTTCTATATGGTATTTATCCTGAAATTCTTGAAGGGTTAGAAAATTATATGCATCACTGACCAAATCTTTCACGGTTTCTGCCCCAGCATCACTCCATCTACAAACATCATTCCATGCAGATACAGGAGCATAATTGTATAGTAGGTCAGTTGCTATAGATGGATTCACAAAATGTTCACATTTCAGGCATTCACGCCAGGCAGTGATTACGTCTCTCCAAAAGTAGTTTGAAATGGAATTTGTTATATCCGATAGACCAAATAAATTCAAATCCCAGATCTTGGATCCCAAAGGAGAGATTATGTCGCTAATAAGATTTGTATGGAACTCTGAAAAATCCAGAGATCTTTTGACCCACTGGATTTTCATGGAGTTCCCGCCCAGACAAACTCAAATAAAACCTTTTCCAAATCTTTTTGAAAAGTTGGGGATGGATTTGGTAGAGCAGAAAAAAGATGTGTTAATAAGGGTACGGCAAAAGTTTTTATGACAGTTATTTTGCCAATTGGTGTCAGATTACGCTTCCACCACCCCCCTAATAATTTTCTAATATTCGTTAGTCTTGCGGGGTAGTTTATACCGGGCATCTTTTCCAGATCTGGGCTAAATTGTATTCCCAATAGACGGAAGCCACCTGGGTCCCAGTTGATTCGAAAGTGGGGACATAGCTTAACAGTGTTACCTTTTTTACTACCAATCCAGTGGGCTGTTGATTTGTCAACATTTAGTCTAAGACCCGAACAGGCAGAGAAATCCTCCAAGAGACCCATCGCTTGACGCAAAGATTCTGTTGAGCCATCCAACAGCAGTGTGGTATCATCTGCGTACTGAAGGACCTTAATCTCACAGTTATTGAAAGTAATTCCCCTGATGTTATTATTCTTTTTTATTGCTATGGCTAAGAGTTCAGCAACTATTATAAATAGGTAAGGAGACACAGGATCACCTTGTCGACACCCTCGTTCAAGCTTGAAGAAGGGGGACATAAAACCGTTATTGATTACGCAACTTTCGGAATCGTACCGAAACAGCCTAATCCAACCGCAGAGCGACCCACCGAAACCGAAGGACCGCAGCGCATCGTGCATAAAATCCCAGTCGACACTGTCGAAAGCTTTTTCAAAGTCGATTAGGAATAATAAGCCAGGTATTTGGTTTTCTTCTGTACACTGCATTATGTCATAAATGATTCTTGTAATTTCACCAATAAACCTTCCTTTAATAAAACCTTTTTGCGTTTCGCTTATGATAGATGGCAATACTTCTTTGATTCGATTGGCAATACAGGAAGATACAATTTTATAGTCGACATTTAGGAGCGATATAGGGCGCCAATTTTTTAGCAGTGTTCTATTTTTTCCTTCTTTTGGGATGCAACTTATCACTCCTTGTTTTTGGAAGTTCGAGAGAGAGCCTAGGGTGTAAGCATTGTTAATAGACCTAACAAGAAATACTCCCAGGTCGTCCCAAAATGTTTTGTAAAATTTGGCTGGAAACCCATCGGATCCCAGGGATTTTCCATTTTTCGTATTTTGGAGGGCTAGGAAACATTCAGTAGCAGAAATAGGCCCCTCACAAGACAGTTTTTCATTTGCGTTGAGAGATATATCATGTTTAAGGAATAAGTCGTTTTTGTCAGAGTCTATATATTTTGCTTTGGAGTACAGCCCACCATAGAAATCCTTCATTTCAGTCAATATTTCCCCTGATGATGTTACTACATTTCCTTGCTTTGTAGTCAGTTCCGAAATGTTCTTTATAGTGAAATTTCTTTTTTCTAATTTTGAAAAAAAGGCTGAACTTTTTTCTCCATTCTCGTACCAATTAATTTTGGATCGCAAGATCGTTCCTTCTATTTTGAAAAAGCGTAAAGATTCTAGTTCTGCATTTTTCATTTCTATTATTTCGAAATTGGCGTTTTGTGCGGGCGGGGCTGCATTTTTGGCCATCTCCCTTTCCAAGTTTAGTATTTCTGATTCGAGTTCTTTCTCGCGTTTTCCCCTACTTTTCTTTTTTCCTATTGAAAAAGGTATGGTGGCGCTCCTAATTTTAACTTTCAGCAACTCAAAAAATAGTTCATCATCTAGGCTGAGGGTAAGAGAATTCGGTTGTGTGATATCTCCCGATATGTAGTATTCGTTGATTGTGTCGGAGATTACAGTCTTAACTAAATTGATATATTCTTGGTCACATAGAAGTTGTGTATTTAATATCCAGTATCCTGCACCCTTTTCTATGTCCTTAAATGCACACGACAGAGAGACTACGGAGTGATCAGACCTATACGATATTTCAATATCTGTGGAACAACGCGAAACACATATGTCTTCGGATACAAGAAAGTAATCCAGTCGACTCTGCTTGATGCCAGTGTTCACTGTTGGTTCTTTTCCTCCAGGTAAAACGACTTGCGGTTGGATTGTGCAGGCGCCATATATCATGAAGATTAACTTTATCTTTGATTTCTAAGACGGCTAATCTCGCTTTTTGGTTATTATGGCCACGATAATTTTGAGTATCAAGATAAAAAAAGTTTTTTCGGAACAAGATTGCCACCCCTGTACTGTTTGATTTGCCATGACTAAAGAAACATTTATATCCCCATTCATTCTCCCATTCCCCCTCTGTTAGTGTTGAGCCATGAGTCTCCTGGAGGCAAATAATTGAAATATTTTTCCGTTTTAGCCAGCTGAAAACGTCAAGCCTCTTTTTCTTGTCGGTGTGGAGCCCTCTGACGTTCACCGATACGATTTTTACCTCGTTCGCCATTTTGAAGAAGTCATTGAAAATTTGATTGAAACTAGTTCCATATTAAACGTTCGATAGGGTGTGCAATAGAATACACTGCATAGAAAAGTAGCTCTTTTAGCATGGGGTTCTCTTATAAGAAATAAAAAGGTTCTAGGAATAACATAAAGCATACCTGTACTTTAAATGATCTTAGAGGCAGAAGAAAAAAAAACAAGAGAAAAATAAAAATAGTCAAAAAAAAAAAAAAAAAAAATAAAAAAAAAATAAAAAAAATAAATAAATAAATAAATAAATTAAAAAAAAAAAAAAAAAAAAAAGTTGGTCTGCTCGGGCGGGGCCTTTCGATCCCCAAGTTCGAACGCAAGTTCGTATAAATATATACGATATACAGCAATTTTTTTTTTACAAAAGAAGAAAATCATGGATTAAATTGACATAGCAACTCAGTTCCTTTTGCACCTCGCGAGCCTCATTTTCCACGACACTACATTGAGTGCAAGTAATCGGTTTCGTATAGAGAAACTAAAGATACACACGTGTGTGTCAGACTGAGTAAGCAAGTTACAAGTATATTTCAAGCGTATTGTTAACGGAGAAAAGACCAATTATCACGATATGAACACGTTTTATTCCTTATGAATCGTTGTTGAACCGCTTGTGGTGGGTGTAATATGTTTTGAATATACTGGTGCACTTTATTTAGCATGAACAGTGCCAAAGACAGACCTATCTGCATTCTCGGTTGATTTGGGTGTACAAATTGCTTACCTCGGACATGCGCTTGAAAGCGCAATGTAAACCCAGCTGTCCCAACACAGTTCCATGTATGTCACTCACATTCAACTGAATTGAATTCAGGGCTTTGTTTTCAGAGAGAGTGATAGCTCAGCTACACGCGAACACTCACTCAGGAAAATTCAAGTCAAATTTTATATTGTATTATATTACAACCACTCGCCCAACTTTCAAATACATTCTACATAATATTTTGATGTGAACCATTTTTTAACTCTAGCATTAATCAGGCCGGGGAAATGTTGAAATCGACCGGATTCCGCCCAGTTTGGGAAAATGACGTCATAAATCCTCACCCCAATTAGGTTGTATTAATCATACCCGTAACCCAAAGTATTTATTTTTTCCCAATGATAAATAACTCAAATTATGAACTGACCAGTTTTGGCGCTGAAATACGGGACATGATTTCTCCGATTCCATAAAATTTATTACGTACATTTGTTTATGAATTGTGCAGGAAAGTGCAATATGTTGTCTCGCAAAAAATGATAAATCCGTTTGATACTTGTAACTTACCCGTTTATAAGCTTTTCGATGAAAAAAACTAATTTCGCTCACCTTCATACCTGCATGTAGGAGGCCATCTCCTGCTAAAAGTCAAGGTCACTCGGCTCAACTAATCGATCAATTTTTTTTAACATCATATTCGGAAAGAAGCATCAGGGGAGCTAATCCTGTGGAGAGCTCACGGTGAGGACAATTTGGTAACCCCTCAGCCCAAACAGCCAGGTCAAGCAGAATATCGAGTGTGTTTGGGATCCAATTCGACCGGAAACCCACGACAGCTGCCAAAACTGGGAATCCTTTGCCATGATAAACATTTGTAGCGAGGTCGATTCTTTGGAGCACCAAAGTTATTAAGGCCACAAATACAGGAGGAGTGTTAGTTACTACCAGGCTGGCTACTAGCCAAGTTGACATGGCATCTTTCGTTCCTACACTTAGCCATGAGTCCTCTTCATGAAATTACATGTATACTCCAGGATCACACGGCCCCATGGGACGTTCGGTTCTATCCGGCAATAAAACCCATCCCAACTCTCTGTCTATTAGATTGATCAAGTTCGGCAAAGAGTTTGTTTGCCGTGAAGATCTCATCCATCTGCAATCAGTCTTCAAACATCAACGGCGGGTTGAGAGAAGTTGAACTTCCGCCATTATCTTCGTACGGGTCATGTGATCCCCCGATACGTAACCGATCACGTGACCCGTAAGAAGGTAATGGCGGAAGTTCAACCAGCTGTTGATGTTCGAAGACTGATTGCAGATGGATGAGCTCTTCACGGCAAACAAACTCTTTGCCCAACTCGATAAATCTAATAGACAGAGAGTTGGGATGGGTTGTTTTATTGTCGGATAGAGCCGAACGACCCATGGAGCCGGAGTGTACATGTAATTTCATGAAGAGGACTCATGGCTAAGTGTAGGAACGAACGATGCCATGTCAACTTGGCTAGCTGGCTACGTACATGGCTTGGGTGTTCCAAATGTTTTCGCATAATATTCATCATATTTCATGAATTATCGATTAATTTGCACTGGCAGTTCCCAATACTGACCAAACAAAGATGGCCCTCCTTTCGAAACACACTGTCGTTGTTTTGGAGTTCAGTTTGACTTTGAAAAAATACCAAAAAATGGTACCGTAAGTAATCTGCATGTCTTGTGTTTATTTCCGTTATTGACAACATACTCCACCTTCCCACAAACTTAGCTGACAGGCTGGAAATATGAATTTTACAGTTTTCTAGACAGGAGGTCCTAGAGATATGTGCTGAACATTATTATCTTTCCATGTTGTGGTCTTCGGAAGAATGGAAGAAAACATTTTGGGTTACAAATAATGCAGCCTAATTGGGATGATGATTTATGACGTCATTCACCACAACAGTGTTAGCTCTGCAAACAACAGACCACATATTATTGTGGTAGTGCGATGATGACCTGGGGACCTGAAAGAGTCACGTGACCCCATTTAAATGTATCATGTACGCATGCTCGTTGACCTCCCGCTGCAAAATCTTTCAGGTAAAAGAAATGGCTGGAAGAAAAGTTTAGTGTGTGTGGATTTATGCTGTTAAATCAATTATATCCTCCCAAAGACTCAATTATATCCTCCCAAAGACTCAATTATATCCTCCCAAAGACTCAATTATATCCTCCCAAAGACTCAATTATATCCTCCCAAAGACTCAATTATATCCTCCCAAAGACTCAATTATATCCTCCCAAAGACTCAATATCCTCCCAAAGACTTCAATTATATCCTCGACTCAATTATGTCCTCCCAAGACTCAATTATATCCTCCCAAAGACTCAATTATATCTCAAAGACTAATTATATCCTCCCAAAGACTCAATTATATCCTCCCAAAGACTCAATTATATCCTCCCAAAGTCTCAATTATATCCTCCCAAAGTCTCAATTATATCCTCCCAAAGACTCAATTATATCCTCCCAAAGTCTCAATTATATCCTCCCAAAGACTCAATTATATCCTCCCAAAGACTCAATTATATCCTCCCAAAGACTCAATTATATCCTCCCAAAGTCTCAATTATATCCTCCCAAAGTCTGACCCAAATAAATGGTGGTGATCAATAGGATATATAGGGATTTGGGAAGACAATAAGCTGCTGCTGAACTCCGCTGTTCATGCCGTATTTTTAGCGTAAATATTTTTACTCAGCGTTCACGTATGACTTGGTGCTCCAGTCCATAGATGAATTACAACCGTCAGATATCACATCAATTCATAGATGGTTTTCTCCATCTAGCAGCGAGCCCACTCGACAGATAGAGGGTTAGCTAAGTTTTTGACGCTAAGATTCTGAGCTGTGATATCCATCCCTACCCCCACCCACCACTACCCTAGCTATAGAACCTTTGCTGTGTAGGTGGGCGTGGCTGTTCTTCCCTACACAGCTGTACATAGTTCCTTCCCTTTACATTTCATACCACGAAGTTTTGACCTCCGAAACGCAGGCGTTTCGGAAGATTTAACGGCTGCATATACAAGATCACAGTAGCTGGCGATAATAAAATGTACCTCGTTATTCTCCTTGTAGTCTTTTGTCACTTCCCTCCAAGTTAGAACTCTCGGTATTCCCTCGTTCTTAAGTTATCATCAATTGTTCAAGATTCTTGGGGATTTGAATATTCAGCTGACCGCCATTCAACTGTCAGTGATGTAAATTTCCCTTGCACGGACTTTGCCGGAGATGGCGGTGTCTTTTGAAAACAAGCCATGGCGCATGCGTGATTTTTCGGGTTAGTTCGATGACAGTCCAACGCATGCGCGTGTAGGTGGGCGTGGCTATCTTCGTTATGCTGAGACATTCAAAATATGAGACCAAAATATGTCAGAAAACGCTGTGAAGACGTGATTAAACGATATCTCAAGAACGAGGAATTATTAAGTGTTGAGAGTTGGCAGGCGGCGAGAAGGACCAATGTAGAGGAAAACGAGGTATAGTTTATTACTATTCACTGTCGTTTTATTTCGTGTGCAGTTAGGATATTGGACAATGTCATTCAAAGTTCAATGTGTGGGATGTATTGTGTATAGGAAGAACCTTGGCTGAAGTCGATTACAGAGCCATTCGAGACTACAGCCATTCCTGGGCTAACCACTACCCCACCCCTACATATACCAGCTCCTACCACATTATTTCCAGGTCTTTCCATTTGAGAATGATAGGATACTTGAGAAATTTTGGGGAGCGAAATGTTAATTTAGGAGAGAGAGAATTGTAAACTGAGGCAGTATAAATTTTAATAACCGAGGAGAGGGACAATTAGCTCTCCTGAATCCACCGTGACGATTGGGAGAGCTGTACTGACGTGATGTGGTGAGTTTCATCACTCCGAGTCTCCTTGGACTAAGGGAGTCATTCTCAGTCGATGTTGTTGTTGTTGCGTACATGATGAAATTGCAGTGGCAGTTTAAAATTCTTGCAAGGTTGAAGCGACATTGTCAACATTACGTTTGCCAATGTATACACACATCATTATCATGAACAACGTCCAATTCAACTTACTATCAGACCAATCATCATTCTTGGCAAGATTTCGCAATCTTCGGGATCTCTGACTCACGCATGGCGGGCACCTGCTTCTGCTTAGCAGAAAGTACAATAACACCGATTTTACATCTGCGACGGAGAATACAAGGGAAAGAACTCTTGCTTATTTTTCCGAAACGGTTCTATCAGAGTTACTTCCCTTGATACGAAAATATGAGGTGGGGTCTTGTTGGAAATCACTCCTTGACCAGATCCAATAGGCCTGAAACCTGATGACCCATTAAATTGCAGGTGGGGGATCCATTAACCTGCCACCTCCCCCATGTAACAAGACATCAAGATTCCTTGACTTGACACAACCATTAGCTCAGACTAATTTGGTGTGCCGGGTTACATACAGGCCTTGCAACACATGTACTGTACATTGACAAATAAATTAGTGCCGGGTTACATAAGCGACACGAGATTTCAGGATAATTGACCGGTCATGTACGGTAGATGAATGGATGGACAAATTATCAGGTGACTGAAACAGGGATGAAACATCATTAGGGTTTAGTTCTATTCTTGTATCATTTCGTAAATTCTCTGACCTAATAAATTTCATCAGACCATTTTTTTTTTATAAGAAATTGCAGTTCTTTGGTTGAATTAAGACACTGTTAATCATAGACACTTTAGACAATCTACCTGATTAGTGATGATTAAAGAAAAATATAAGCTTTTAAGAAAATATTTGTAAAAGGATTTTTGAATTGGACGATCTGTTTTCAAAATTTTGAAAAAAATACTATATCAATGAAGTAACACTGGCGAACGGACTTGGTAAATTCATTGACTCGAGATTCAGAATGATACTAATACCGGTGTCGAAACATCGTCCTGAATAAACTAGAACTTGTTATCCATAAGCAATTTGTTTATCTACTCAAAATCATGGTAATTTGACCTATGACTGGTTTTCCATGTTGGCATTCTACTATCTTGAGCAGAAGCCTGGTGACCCCTATTTTTATTAGAGTTTTTGATTCAGCATAGGTCCAGAAATCTGTCGAGGCATTCTGGAGAAAATGACATTTTAACTTCTTAGAATATGTTAGCTTTTTCTATAAAGTAGAGACATGTTTATAGCATTCCTATCTAATCCCCTGCAGTTGGGTTAACCCTATCTGGCCTGGGCGATTTGGGGTGTATTGCAGCCTGGGGGGGGGGGGGAGGCAGAAAGTGTCCCCCCTATATATTTTCTCTACCACTAAAGCTAGAGCGCTGAAACTTACCACACAGTATCTTTGGTTCAAGCTCTACCGGGAAATGTAAAAAAATCCAAGATGGCCGCCATGATGACGTCACAGTGACGTCATCTTCTCGGAAGCCATTTTTCAGCCTTTTTGGGGTCGATTTTTCAAACTTTTCATTTTTCTGATTTTTCTCTCGAAAAAAATCAAATAAAATACAGAATAATTAGTTTTGCATAAATAAAATAATTTGAAGGCCTTTTAGGCAAGGAAAATGTGAAGAAATCGAGCGAAAAGATTGAAAAACATGACTTTCGCAGATACCACATGGCCACCATTTTGATTTACCCATGATCCTCTGCCCGGGGGTATATGGAAATAGGCTCAAAATGACCCCAATAAGATAAGCTTAAAAGTCACCAAGTTTCAGCCGCCTCGGTTTTGTCGTTTCGGAGCAGCGGAGAAAAGTTCACTAGGGGGGGGGCACTCCCCCCCCCCCCCCAGCAGGCCAGGTAGGGTTAAAGCATTATTGTAGACCATATTATATAAAATCATAGATTATGCAAAATTAAGCCTGGTGACCCCTGAATTGTATTGTAATTTTGGATACTGAAGGTCTGCACTTCATAAAAGTGACATTTTAAGTAACCTAGTCTGATCTTCCTCTTACCCTTCAGCCACACAATGATAATTTCAGACAGATAAATTATCTGTCACATGGATTAAGGTTTAGAGGAAGCTCGGACTATAACTAAGAATATACGAAAATATTAAATCCTTCGCATATTCCCTTGGATAATGTTACCAGTTGGATTTTATGATGTCATGACTTTTGTGTGTGCTGTACTGACTCGGCCATAACACCAGTGACACTAAGTTTCCATTGGCGATGTTACCAAATAGTGTCACAAAGAGCACAAGTCATGGGATGGTAAGTGAGGCAAGTTCTCATATTAATGCTGACTAAAATTTCACAGCAACTTTCTTTCTGCAATGGGGCCCGAAAATCAACTTTCCATATTAGTTTCTCTCCTCAGTACTGAGGAATCAAAAAAAACAGATCGCAAGTTGAAAACCTTTCGCAGTTCCCTTTCAGTGGTTGATCAAAGTGACATACGATTCAAAAGTATGTTTATACCAAACCAAACACCAGAGAACAAGTGAATGTGTAAGTGTGTTTATTCATTCACAAATGTTTCCTCCCAGCATATGAAGTCCAGCATGATTTCTCCAGAAATTAAACTTGGGTAAAATCAGCAGTAATAAATATGTCATGATCAACTCAATAGTTAGAGATGAAAACATTCTCATGATGGAATGATGAATTCCACAGTAAGGTGAGCGGACATCAGAAAATTCGGAGACAATTAATACTCATAATAATATTATTCAGAAGACAACTTCTAACAATGGAATTCTGAATGGTGTTTAAAGGTTCTACCAAATAGCCCCTAGACACTTTGCATGAAAACAGAGATGCTGTGTAAAGAATAAGTTGATATTTTTTTTCTATGAAAAATGACATCAAATTGGATTTTTTTTAACAAAATGTAACAGATGTGGTGAAAAACGTGTTATAGCCGTAACCTCTGGCCCGTGACATCAGAGTGTGATTACGACCACACCACACAATATCGACTAGTTGGTTGTGTCGGTTGTCCTGTTGCGACTCACATTGCTTACTATTGCGTATGATGACTTCAAGATCATGACGTTAACAAAGGCATTACATTTCAGCTGAAGTTGTGGGAAACAATTCTGATTATCCATTACGGTTCACTTTTAAAAATGTCAAAGGTGAAATGCGAAGGTTTTTAGATTCTGCTTTTTATATTGGCTGATAACAATAGAAATATCAGTCTATCTACTTCACTTGGTTTAATGTGATGTAGTTTGCCTGACAGAAGCTTTTAAATAGTTGGTACCCTAAGCCCAGCTAAATTTCAATTTGCAAACCATCATCGCTTATCTTTCCTTGATGTGACGTCATGTCAGTTCAACCTCACGAAAAAGCAACATTACAAGTATTGATGTGACGTAACAAACCAGCATCATACAGGATATAAATCATAAAATGATGTAGATTTCATTTCTGAAATTGGCGGGACACGAGATATCAACTTTGGAGTACTGTCTTTTCTGAAGCTACTTGAAAACAACATACTTCAACTAAAACCAGACGAAGTAAATATGCTGATAGTTTAGTAACAACATTAACTAACCCATGAAGAAGATAAAACGAAATATATGAAGACCTTTGCCTTTCACCTTCAATATAATATACCTCAGATATTCAAGTTGTACAAAAAAAAATCCATGACACTTCATGCTTGTGAAATCAGGACTTCCAGGACTGGACTTTTCCCTTTTACATGTATGCTTCAAATACATTTCTAATGCAATCTTAATGTGCAATCAAATGTCTATACAGGTCGGGGAAATGTGCCTCTCCAATTTTAGAGGTAAATAAGGTCGTTTTTCTTGAATAACTCAGAAAATATGAGCAAAATAGCATTTTTTTTCTAAATGACGCATACATTGATATATTTTCACATTGGTTTATGTGCTTTGAAGAAATTGTTGCCTATCTACTTCAGGAGATAGAAAGCGGTCTGTTGTTTTTTCAAATTGTCATTTCAACACGTTCGAACAAGTTAACTATAAATCCTATCAATGGCAAAATGTGTTAACATATGTAACTATATATCAATTTATGTGCCATTTAGAGAAAAATGCTATTTTGTTCATATTTTCTGAGTTATTAAAGAAAAACAACGTTTTTTACCTCCAAAATTGGAGAGGCATATTTCCCCGACCTGCTATATGATGCTGCAACGAGAATGAAAAATTCTGAGGAAGTCACTCTATGATTTCAGGAGCCCATCATTGAGTTTTCATCAAACTACCCAATAAAAGAAATGGAGTTGGACCGGTCCATACCATGATGGACTAACTGATATGATGGCACTTGACTATTGTATCTCAGAGGGGAGTTTAAATAGTACTGAAAATGTCTGGCGCCTGTTTTCAGGCTTGGGAAGGTATCCGAGAGTTCAGTAAACTATGACACGGATGATTTCATCATGAGGCAGGCGTCGCTGTGATATAATGGTCAGGAAATCTGGACATGGTCTCCACTGCCTTGTTGTAAAGCTCAAAATCTGAAATATAATTGAACGAGATTAGACATGGAGATATGGACATGAGGACAACTGAGCAGGCAAGGGTGAAGATTTATCCAGTGTGAGACTTTTTTTTTATATTACATAATCTTAAAATTACCCATAACTAGTTATTTGTCAAAGTTGTTTCTCGGCCTGCACCATTTTACTGGAAATGGCCACATGATCCAATGCACTATTTTCCCAATTTGACAATAAACTGATCAACATGTAACAATTCTCACAAGCATTGCTGATTCAAGGGGAGATAACCATGTAAAGTTTTCAGCAATGCCTATCAGCAATGATGTTTAAGATGGAGACAGAAAACCAATAACTGGAGTACAGAAGGTGTGGAACAACACTAACAGTGTTCCTCTCCAGAATTGACCATCAGGCACATCTACATGAAAGGTGTCTAGCAATATGGTCTGATGGCTAGCATGGGCAGGTGAAAGAGAGAGTGGTCACTCACTTTCCTTTACCATTACGGACTAATTATTACTATGACTTGTCACAAATACAGCTAATTCAGGGGAGGTAACCTCACAACTTTGCCAGTTTATCCAGAAAGAAGTCAGAAGTCAATCGAATTCAATCTCACATGACAAAGTGAAGTACCTTTAACCAGATATTGGAGGGACCTGGCATGAAAGATCTGGAAAATGGCAAATTTTCACAGATTTGTGCACCATTTACATGTATTTGTATGGGTTCAAATCTGTTCAGAATTCTGAAAAACTATCACTGAAAATCCTCGACTTGCAATTCGATAGTCGGGTTGCTTTCCTATCACTTCAACCTAGAATTTTTTTTGAACTGATGATAACTGAATTATTTTTGAGCCGAAGTTGCCAAAATTAACATAAATGTAAGCATAACATTGGTCCTACCATGAAATATTAAAATGAATTGATCCTAACCTTATATACCAGATTTACACTAAATATGATTCTAGGCTGAGGAGATGAAAAAGTGATCCAATTAATGAACTGCAAATCAGACTGGGAGCAATGGACCTGCTACTGCTATAATTGGGGCAGATCATAGTATTATTAAAGGATCAAGTTGAATTAGGTCCAGAATTTATAATATATTTCTTTTATAGAAGCTCTAACTTCTGAGTACCGGACTTGACTGGTCAATTTAGATTCACTATAAGAGACCTGGTATTCTTACTGGTTTGTGAAAAAAAAAAAATGAAAGAACCTCTGGCCAATCATAACTTACAGGCTGAGGCCTGCTGTAATGGTAAACCCCATTCTCCCGAAGGTTTCTCAAATTCATGGGTTACGGTAATTCCCCTAATAATTCGATCACCGGAAGTGCAGCAAAAATGGCTTATATCTGGCAATATTCTTCATGGCACCAGCTACAAAATGGCATATTTTGTCATATTACTTTTCTTCAATTTGAAAGAAGATTGGAAATGTTACTTTTTCTCTGTTTGAATAAAAGAGTTAAAAAGTCAACTTCCTGTGATTGAATTATTAGGGGAATTACCGTACCCTAAAATTTTGTGTTATCATGCATTAAATCCTGAAGAACCGGTTACAGTTTGGGGCATTTCCTAATCGTAGTACAGTGAAACCTGGATACACCGACCTTGCCCGGGACCGAAGAAATATGTCGGTTTTGACAGTGTGTCGGTTTTCTCAGGGTTGATGATTTTGGCGTCTGGCTGAGAGACGACAACAACAACAACAACGCTGAAGGAAGGAAGTAGGCTAATACGAGGACTGTGCTACAATACTTTTTATTCGACACACAAAATAAATAAATTATATGCAATACTATAAATGATGTTGATCGTTTATATTTACAATGCACATTTATGATGAAAATATATACAAGATGTTATGAAGGAAAGTGTATAAGATGACGCAACTGCGGTACAATGTAGGTCACGTAAGGTGTCGGGTCTATAGCACTCAAGTCAGCACAATGCGAAATATATAAATACGCCAATATAATAATATAATGAACTTAAATATTTGAATACATGTAATAATTGTCAGTTGTAGCACTTTAATATTTAGTGAAAATCCTATCGAGCGTGGATTGCTCTTTCCTGCTCTGCTCCTTCACGATCATATCCTCTGTTATGCTCGTCATGGCCTGGATTTGCGGATTGCGGATTGGATTTACACCACTTGTACTCTCCCCTTTTCTTCCGAGTGTCTTGCCCGGCATTGCACGGAAAAACAAACCAGTCTCGTCACAGTTAAATATGTCTGACGGGGAATAACCGGCCACGAGGGAGTCTGGGTTTTCACCAGTGTTATTGCAGGTGTGGCCCCCTAGGACCAGTATTTATTATACTATAGTGAGTTAACGGAAGAAAGACAAAGACAAACAAACATCTCGTGTAATTGACTGCTACATGTTTGGGCGTGCTGAATGTTCTAAGCGGATTATAGCCGAGTCGACGGCCGACCGACCTCCTGGTGTGTGAGTTGTCAGTCGATCGGATAGCATGCAGCGTCGGTGTTTTCAGGGCCAATTAACATTGTTTAGATAGGTTTGCATTTAGAAACACGGTCGGTTCCGAAGGGGACAGGTTCCGGTGTATTCAGGGTCTTGGTATAGGCAATTAACATTGGAGAAAAAGTGGACCGGAGAGTTTGGTCGGTGTTGACAAGGTTCCGGTGTTTCCAGTGGTCGGAATTCTCAGGTTTCACTGTAACCTGTTCCAGTCTTCCTGAGAAAATATTACAACACAAGCCCGACTCACTACAATGATTTGATACTAACCAAAGTTGGTTGTAACATCTTCAGGGAAGACTACATATGTATTACAGATAACATTAGTTTGAGCATCCACCTCTCCATGGACCTCGGTCAGACCAGCGACATACTCATTCAACTGAAAGAGAGGACAAATAAACCAACATTACTGTTACGGAATGCATTTTGTCAGCAATATGGTACAGTTTATAATGAACACAAGACAAGAAACAGCGATCAAGATACCCCACTCACATTTAACCCTATGTTATAAATTGCTGAGATTAACTGTTTTAACCACAGCATTTACCTCAACAATTGACTAGTGGTTTGACTTATTGACATTGTACCATGTCCTTATCTATGGTGGCAGTTATACTTCAATTAACTGTCACTTCGGTGTGGATGACCCCTATGTCACTTTGGTGTCTGGATGACCCCATGTCACTTTGGTGTGGATGACCTCATGTTACTTTGGTGTGAATGACCTCATGTCACTTTGGTATGAAATAACATCAAGACACTTTGGTGTGAATGACACCAAGACACTTTGGTGTGGATGACCCCATGTTACTTTGGTGTGAATTACCCCATGTCACTTTGGTATGAAATTACCTCAAGACACTTTGGTGTGGATGACCCCAAGACACTTTGGTGTGGATTGATCCTATATCACTTTGGTGTGAAATGACCCCAAGACACTTTGGTGTGGATGACCCCATGTTACTTTGGTGTGAATGACCCCATGTAATGTTGGTGTGAAATCACCCCAAGACACTTTGGTGTGGATGACCCCATGTTACTGTGGTGTGAATGACCCTATGTCACTTTGGTGTGGAATGACCCTATAACACTTTGGTGTGGAATGATCCCATGTCAGCTTGGTGTGGATGACCCCATGTCACTTTGGTGTGGATGACCTCATGTTACTTTGGTGTGGGATGAACCCATGTAACATTGGTATGAAATGACCCCAAGACACTTTGGTGTGGATGACCCCATGTTACTTACTGAATCACTTTGGTGAGGAATGACCCCATGTCACTTTGGTGTGGAATGACCTCATGTTACTTTGTGTGGGTTGAACCCATGTAACTTTGGTATGAAATGACCTCAAGACACTTTGGTGTGGGATGACCCCATGTCACTTTGGTGTGGAATGACCCCATGTCACTTTGGTGTGGATGACTCCATGTTACGTTGGTGTGAAATGACCCCATGTCACTTTGGTGTGGAATGACTATATCATTTTGGTGTGGATGACCCCATGTCACTTTGGTGTGGAATGACCCTATAAGACTTTGGTGTGGAATGACCCTATGTCACTGGTGTTGAATGACCCTATATCACTTTGTGTAATGACCCCATATCACTTTGGTGTGGAATGACCCCATGTCACTTTACAGGGGTCAAAATTGCTATCTATTTGCAGGACATGTCCGGCAGAAAATTGGCACTGTCCTGCAGGTTTTCAGTCAGTTTACATGTATTTTAATTATGTACCGGACAATTCTTGACAAATGTCCTGCAGGTATTTCATGAACATTTCAACCCCTGCTTTGGTGTGGATGACCTCATGTTACTTTGGTGTGGAATGACCCCATGTAACTTTGGTGGGAAATGATCCGAAGACACTTTAGTGTGAATACTTTGGTGTGGAATGACACTATATCACTTTGGTGTGGAATGACCCCATGTCACTTTGGTGTGGAATGACCCCATGTCACTTTGGTGTGGATGACTCCATGTTATTTTGGTGTTGAATGACCCCATGATACTTTGGTGTGGCTGACCCGATGTCACTTTGAAGTGGAATGACCGTATATCACTTTGGTGTGGAATGACTGTATATCACTTTGATGTGGAATGACCGTATATCACTTTGATGTGGAATGACCGTATATCACTTTGGTGTGGAATGACCGTATATCACTTTGATGTGGAATGACCGTATATCACTTTGATGTGGAATGACCGTATATCACTTTGATGTGGAATGACCGTATATCACTTTGATGTGGAATGACCGTATATCACTTTGAAGTGGAATGACCGTATATCACTTTGATGTGGAATGACCGTATATCACTTTGATGTGGAATGACCGTATATCACTTTGGTAATACAAAGCTTCATTCTCCAGTATCACAGAACCTTCAAATAATGGTAATGATTATCCATCAATCAAATCTTTGGACAAATTTCACTCAGTCTAAATCTATTTTGATGACCCCTAAAAATCATGGAAATAACAAACATGACAAACAATTGTAACAGGAATCACTTCCTGTGACTCAATAATTGGATTTTTCACTGTAGTGCGGTTTTACTCACAGGTTCTCTCATTTTTATCCTCACATCCGATTGGTCGCTTGTTGTCAGCACAAATGATGTACCATTCGTGTCCACCTGTGGAGAACAGTGTCAATGCAGATAAAATTACATTTTTACTTTAATAATGAAACCATTATCCTAATGGCTATTTTCCCAGTGGACATTTTTCCTTCTGACCACTTAAAGGGTACTGAGCTCTCCTGCAAAAACTTTTACAAACCCTCTAGAACTTGTCTAAGGTATGCCTCATAACTATGGTAATGTATATATTTCTCGAAAGCACATTTCTTAAGGATTCCAAATATATAAATTTGTTTACTGTGAACTTGTAGGTTGTGAAGATATTCAGATTTTAAACAAATTTAATTTGAACTTTAATTTGAATTTTTTAAATGCCATTTTCCAAAAAAATATTCAACTTATCATAACCTACTTCATCATTTCCTGTAGAAAACAACTCAAACAGGAAATCTGTCTCAGTTTTATCAATTTTGGTCTAGTTCTCATTCTATTGACATTCAATTGAATATATCTTTAACAAGAGCCCAAGGGGCTTCAATATACGCCCGTATATCTGGAATTACATTGGTTCACATTTCAAGGTTGTTTAATAGCCTTGATTCCGATTGGTAGCTAGCAATCCAGAGAAAGGTCTACAATTTTGTGCTTCTGAGAATGTAACATATATCACATCTTATACTGAATGATAAACTAAAATGGGCTTAACTCTTGATAATTAGTTGACCTTGAAGCAAGAGTCGAGAGCTCACATATCCCACACTGAAATCGACCATAGTCAAACACAAGAAAATGGTAGTTTTCCTGGAAATGGAATGATGAAGTAAACCTTTGTTCTTGAGTTAATAAACAGGTATGAAGTTCATGAAGGACGCCTCTCCCCATTGAATTAGTAAATGTATGGCTTTTATTTCGCAACAGTTTAACTAAATGTAGCTGTTTCAAACATGGAAGACAACTCCACAGGACAAATGCCATTACATGTAGGGGAGAGAACTCTGAATATTCCAACCTAACACATATCGTCAGCTAAACTTGATTCAGTTTTGGGGGACTGTGACCTTGACCGTTGACAAATTGATCTCAAAATGTATGGCTCCTCTTCTGTCATGCGAGTAAGGTACACTCGAAGTTTGGTACCAATCATACATGTACCTTGAAACTGGAGATATCACATGGACAACAAGTGTTAATGGATGAATGGACAGAATGCAACATCGCACTACACAACCTCGTCTTCCACAGGCATATGAAAATGTGATTTCTTGATTTTGGGGTCACAGTGACCTTGGCCTTTGCCCCACATTTTGGTATGTAACACATCATGCCCCTCTAATGTATCTACCGGCAGAAAAAAAGTTATATTTGATGATTTCCTGATTTTGGGGTCACAGTGACCTTGACCTTTGACCTGACCTAAATTTTGGTACACGACACATCGTCTTCCATCAATGTATCAATGGACTCAATTTTATGATTTTGGGGGTCAGTGACCTTGACCTACATTTCGGTACATGACACATCATGTCCCCCTAATGTATCTACTGACACAAAAATTATTTTTTTTAAAGATTTCTTCATTCTGGGGTCACAGTGACCTTGACCTTGACCTAAATTTTGCTACATGACAAACTGCTCGCCATAATTTCTCAATGGACACAAAAAATCATGATTTTTAACAATTTCACGATTTCGGGGTCACAGTGACCTTGACCTACATTTTGGTATGTGACACATCGTGTCCCCCTAATGTATCTACTGACATCAAAAATATTATTTTTAATAATTTCCTGATGTTGGGGTCACAGTGACCTTTGACCTTGACCTAATTTTTGGTATGCGACACTTCATTTCCCCCTATTGAATCCACTCACAAAAAATAGTATTTTTTAATGATCTCCTGATTTTTAGGTCACACTGACCTTTGACCTTGATTCTGGGGTCAGTGACCTTGACTATTGACCTGGATCTAAATTTTGGTACATGACAAAACGGTTCCCCGTAATTTCTCAATGGACTAAAAAAATCATGATTTTTAACAATTTCACGACTTTGGGGTCACAGTGACCTTGACCTTTGACCTTGACCTACATTTTGGTAGATGACACTTCATTTCCCCCTATTGAATCCACTCACAAAAAAATAGAAATTATTAATGATTTCCTGATTTTTCAGTCACACTGACCTTTGACCTCTGACCTCGACCTACATTTGGGATGCAACACATCGTTCCCCCCTAGGGCATCCACTCACCAAAAATTAGAACTGTAGATAGAAAACTGTCAATGATTTCCTGATTTTAGGCAACTGTGACCTTTGACCTCTGACCTCGACCTCAACTTTGGTACGCGACACATCGTCTCCACCTAGCGTATTCACTCATAAAAAATTGCAACTGTGGATAGAAAACGTTCACAGATATAGACCGGACACGAGCACTTCAATGATTTCCTGTTTTTTAGGCCAGTGACCTTTGACCTCTGACCTCGACCTTCATTTTGGTACGCGACACATCGTCTCCCTGTAGGGTATCCACTCACCCAAAATTGGAACTGTAGATAGGAAACTGTCCCAGATATAGACCGGACACGAGAACCGGACAGACGGACAGACGGACGGACGGACAGACGGACGGAAACCGCCATCACATAATACGTCCGCCTTTTTGGCGGGCGTATAAAAATTGAGCATCTTGCAGTTTTTAACTTTGGAGTTCAATTAAATGTCAATAAAATAAAAACTAGACCAAACTTGACAAAAATCTGCTACAAGAAATGACGATGTGTCTAAAAGTTGACTAGTTTTTTTAAAATAGCCATTTATAAAAGGCTCATTTTAAAAAAAACAAGCTGAGTAGCTAGCAGGTCCTCCGCCAAGTAGCCTGTTTGAGAGCATACAGCATATACGCTTCCAATATCTCCTTAAATATAACTTGGAAAGTTGATATGTGTATGTGGAAAGAGATGTTCATCTGGAATTGTTGAGACAATTTGAGGAGGTTTGGGAAGCAGTAATGGGTAGTGCAACACTGGAATGTAAGTCTGTAGTTGTATATGGATTTGTGGATGGTGAGGTTTATAAATCGATGAGTGGAATAGATCAAGATATCGCGTTCACAAATACAACACATATAAGGGAAGTGGGAAGAGGTACTGACATACTGACTGCGTCATATGACTTCACAGAATAGTCTTCTGGTAAACCTATTCTAAAGCACATACCAAGAATCTTAACGATTCATGATATGTGTTGTATCTCAGGTACGCTTTTATTGTACCTGTTCATGTGGCAACATGGATGATATGACCACACGGCCCCTAGCACCGGCATAAGAGGTATGAGATACAAATCTAGAGAGCTATGATGGAAATGCTCTGACAACTTGTATACTGGTAATTAGTGAGCTGTTTCGCTGTGACAACTCGTACATTGGAGATTGGTGAGCTGTATCGTCGTCAGATGTAAATGACGGCAATTAACACAAAAGACTAGTCTGTAAGGCCCGATGTCGACCCAGCATCAACTTCCCACAAATGCCAACATATATCAAAGACCAAATGGGTGAGTGAAATCCAAGATGGTCAATGGCAGCCATCTTGGATTACATACTACCTCAATGAAAATCAATACCAATCGCTGTCTAACTGATGTGAAGCACCGTCTCGAGTTTGAAGTTGATTGGTCAAATTGTTGTCGAGATATCACGTTCACAAGATCCGAGATGGATGGAATCCAATATCGTCAATGGCAGCCATCTTGGATTATGTACCTCAGTGAAAATCAATACCAATGGCCATCTAATTGATGTAAAGCACATTCTCAAGTTGGAAGTCGATTGGTCGAACTGTTCTCGAGATATCGCGTTCACAAGATGTGGGATGGACAGAATCCAATATGGTCAATGGCAGCCATCTTGGATTATGTACCTCAGTGAAAACCAATACCAATGGCCGTCTAACTGATGTGAAAAACCTTCCCAAGTTTGAAGTCGATTGGTTGATTTGTTTTTGAGATATCGTGTTAACAAGATGTGGAACGGAGTGAATCCAATATGGTCCATGGCAGCCATCTTGGATTAAGTATCTCAGTGAAAATCAAAACCAATGGCCGTTTAACTGATGCGAAGCACATTCTCAAGTTTGAAGTGGATTGGTCAAACTGTTGTCGAGATATCGCGTTCACAAGATGTGGGATGGACAGAATCCAATATGGTCAATGGCAGCCATCTTGGATTAGGTACCTCAGTGAAAATCAATACCAATGGCCGTCTAACTGATGTGAAGAACCTTCCCAAGTTTGAAGTCGATTGGTTGAATTGTTCTCGAGATATCGCGTTCACAAGATCTGGGACAGATGGAATCCAATATGGTCAATGGCAGCCATCTTGGATTACGTACCTCAGTGAAAATCAATACCAATGGCCGTCTGACTGATGTGAAGAACCTTCCCAAGCTTGAAGTTGATTGGTGGAATTGTTCTTGAGATATCGCGTTCACAGGATGTGGGACGAACAGAATCCAATATGGTCGATGGCGGCCATCTCGGATTACGTACTTCAGTGAAAATTAATACCAATGGCCGTCTAACTGATGTAAAGCACCTTCTCAAGTTTGAAGTCGATTGGTCAAATTGTTCTTGAGATATCGCGTTCACAAGATGTGGGACGGACAGAATCCAATATGGTCGATGGCGGCCATCTTGGATTACGTACCTCAGTGAAAATGAATACCAATGGCCGTCTAACTGATGTGAAGCACCTTCTCAAGTTTGAAGTCGATTGGTCGAATTGTTCTCGATGTGGGACGGACGGAAGGACGGACGGAGGGACGGACGGACGGCTAGCATTTCCAAGTCCTCCCACCACTTCGTGGCGGAGGACAAAAATTTAATTCGAATATCTTCACAACCTACAGATTTACAGTGAACAACTTGATTTATTTTAAATCCTTAGGAAATGCGCTTTAAAAAAAAATATGTACCCCCACAGAAAACGAATTTGGCAGAACCTTTCATTTTCACTCTGAGATAACCCTTCTATACCTCCAAGATCGAGCAATAGAGGTCCACTATTGATTTTATGCCATCATATCAGCGAAGTGTTTGAAGAAAACCAGATGAGATCCAGATTTATGTTTAAGAAAACAGAAGTACGGATCATAGTTGTCATGGGTGAATGAGAGAGTGAATAGGATTTAACGTCACGTTCAACAGTATTTCAGTCATATCGCGACAAACCAACTAAGCACCACCCAGCCAAGTTGCATTCCTGCTGCTTCGAAGAAAAAATCTTTGAAGCAACATGGAACTAGACACCCTCCATCCACCCTATAAAACAATGAGGACAACACACAAGATACAGACAGGACGCTTACATGGTGCAACAGGCCTCTTGTTTTGTGAGACAACAGGCGAGTGACAATCACTCGCCTTATTTATTCTCAGGAGTGTGGTTAGCACACCTAAAATCACACCCCTTAAATGAGTCTAGGCGAGTGATGGGTTATCTCCCTTGATAACAGACGAACAGTGACCAATAATGATGTGAAATTTGACGGTGAGTGGTTCTCCTGCAATTTTTCTTTTCAAAAAATGAGGTGGGTGTTTTTTAAATTTATTATTATTAATTTTTTTATTTGGCACACATGTTCTTTCAAACTTAGAGCACCAGCGGAAAGTTGATGTCAACACTGATATGTCAAAGACAACTATTCCCCTAATTTCTGCAATTAGAACTCATTATATCAAAGAATTTAGATCCAACTAACACCCTTTTTAAAGAATGAAAATTTATGGGGAGTTAACCAGTATTCCAACTATATTTACTTATATTTATCAGAAGTCTCCCCGTGTAAATTGCTGATTCCAATAAATTAGAGTCCCATTGGAATGATCAATTAACTGAAATGTCTGCATAGAAAAACTTTCACTTGTGAATAGAAGCCAAAGAAAAGAAGCCGACAATATTATTTACCAACTGGAAGAAAAAAAATCAGATAGTCCGATTCCGTTTCAGAACAGGTCCTACTTTTGCATGCACCGGACTACCGCGCAAGAGGTGACGCGCAACCGGAAGTAAATTTGTCGCGGGAAATGTTAATAGAGAAAACCAACAACAAGGTCCAACAACAATGGCTAAAGATCGGCTTGAAATAAATTTTCAATGGATTATTTCTTGGATTGTCCGTTCCTTCAGATAGATCCAGACTTCTAAAAGGTATTTACGAAAATTGATCGCATTTTATCGTTTTTGCTATATAAAATCCTACTTGCCGCATGCGACAGGTAGATTGTTTTTGCAAGACAAGTCGTCGCCGGAAAAATTCACTTGCCGGCGGCACGTAGGCAGGCGTTATTTCGACCGCTGACCATTTAACCGGACGTAAACACATGCGTTGGTGTCGGAAGGCAGTTTAATGGCACACGTAAGGTGGTAATGAATTTAGCTGCTTTTACTGTTTTTTAACGACCGCGAAATGCCAGGTGCGCTATAGTCGCGCACCTAGTTCCAAGTTCAGGAGCGCGAAGGTGCGGGAGCGCGATCGCGCGCCTTAAAACGAGAGGCCTGGTGCAATGTTATTACAGTGCTAGACATCACATTATTAAGTTCCTGTTGCTTCTCAGAAAAATGCTTTAAGCAACAAGAACTCAGTGTCATGGAACCTCTTCCAGACAACTCTCGCTAAAGAGAGCAGAGAACAATAGATCACCTGTTGAATCAGCTTAGATCAGCTGTTGCGGTCATGTGACCGAGGTACGGATTCCTATATGCCATAACTTTGTCTGGTACCCATATTTCTTCATAAATCGATTTGTCAGTAGAAAATTTCCGAAACTTCAGTATGTTTTGTGAACTAGGCATCTGCCGATAACATCTAAAAATTGGCCACCGGAAATATTTTTTTAATTATGTCAATTCATTTGTAGGCCTATTTCCTATGGTAATGTTAGTCTTATGGGAGACGTACCCAAGCTACGGGCAAGAACAGCCAGCTGTGACACAGGGCGGTCTGTGACAATGTTCTTTTGAGACGAACTTCTATTTAGATGCGGTATTTCATGTATTATACTTTGAAGCAATAGGTAGGATTGAGAAGTTGAATTTTTTTTTTGGTCGTAACAAATAAATAAAGGTACTCACGTAAGCAAGGGAAGCCAGGAGAACATGATAACATTTACCATTCAAGTGTACAACAAGCCAAATGATCACAACTAGTAAAAGAGGTTCCACATTCTCAGAGCTTGAAACGTGAAATCGCCATCAAAAGCGTAAAGCGGAAGTTACGTGTTCCAAGAGAACTTCAAAGCAAGAGAAATAACTCTGATACCTGTTCAGGTGAGAACAAGTGGAGGGTCGGGTAGCTGACGTAAGTAAATTATATTCTGTGTGTTGACTCAGCGTACTGTGTAACACAGGCGAGTCCCACTCGTCGAGCGCCTCACTGTTTTCTTTCGCGGGAAAGTGGAAGAGCGGGTCTATAAAATGTTTCAAGGATTACAGACGATTTACAGGGTTTTAGAAAGAAAGATTTGTACAGTTGTTCATTGATTTAATATCAGTCCTTATGATATTGCTCAATTCAGCGCGCTCGAAAGCCCTTTGACGAAAAATGTGATTGCGTTTCCTTTGCGTTTCGGTTCGAGGCTAATGGTGCCAGATTTTTCAGCTCGTTCCATTCATTTGTGTTGTTCGGAGACCTCGTGGACCCGGTGCACCTGGTCAAACAGGTTTTGTCAAAGGTCAGATCATTGGTCATCGGATCGCTGACGTAACACTTCCTGATTTATTAGGAAGTGCAATTTATTAGGCTGCGCAAGAATCGGCGCCCACACACAGCTTCACAATCCTACAATAGGCATTGACATACCCGAGTATGTTCATTACAGTTTGGTAAGCTCATACATTTAGTAGCTCGCAGTTAAGAGGACGGAGCAAAGAGATCGGAGCTTAATGCGGAGCAAAATTAGATCCACGCAGTGCTCTGTGCAGATCTCCCCTCGGGGACGCCTGCGGGTAACCCTTATTCGCAACTTCAGACTGCTTGGATAAAACTTATCTGGATAGCAAATCATAAAAAATAGGAAATCCTAAAAAATTATCTCTCTGTGTAGGGCCGGTGTGGAAGCTAAGAATGTGCAGAAGCTAAGAATGTCGTCCGAGTCCGGTGGCTAAGAGTGTCCAGGCCCCATCTCCTAACTCAGTTAGGACAGTTTTCTTCACATTTGGGAGAATAGAAAACGATATGAAGAGGGACACTATTCACCAGGACATTATCCACCATGAGCGCCGGTCCTACAATTTCATTGAAGAGGGTCCAGTTTTCGGTATTTCTTCTCTCCACTTACATCTTTGGCAATTCCCAACAAACAAACAGTTTGCCCCTGAAACTGTGATAACATAGAGCCATTGACGCGTGGTTTCGGATTAGAATCGTCACCGCTCATCTTGATTTTCTTCTTTCTTTTCCAATGTTAGAGTTTCACTTTGGCGCTATTTTAGTCAGTCTCATTGCGCATGCGCGCATCCCATAATCCGCTCAAACAGGTGCTTGTTTCCGGTTTCGATTACGGCCCGGCTGCCCGTCGTGTGCATCATTTTCACACTCCACACGTCATAAGACGTTTGTGATTGACTCACGTGTACTATGATCTTGTAAATAGCAAGGTCCGATCTAAGTTGGGGTAGTAGTGTGACCGTTGGCTAAATGAAAATTACAACTACGCTGTAGGCTACTACTATACCGCACGGTCACTCCAGACCAGTCCAGCCACTCACAGTTCAGAAACAACAACAACAGCTGGTCAGCTAAGTTTCATCAATAATTGTCTCCCTCTCAATCCCTAACTAACATACAATGTCTCACTATCTTCTGACAGACTGTCTTGACTGGGGTTAGATTTTCATTGTACGACCACCAGATAGGGCAGAGTGTAAAATAATACCATAATAACAATAGCAAAAAGAGCTACCTGGCACCCCCTAGAATGTAATTCATGCATAATTACGAACATCAGATATCATATCACATCACTTCATGGATGGTTTGCTCCAACTATCCCCCCCCCCCCAACCAAGAACACACGGAGAATAGCCCTTGTTTTGAAGCATATTCATGAAAAATTCATATAATTAGTATTTAAATTTTTCTTATATTCTAACCATTTGCAGATAATCAGTGTCTGCAAAATTCTCATCTAGAACTTAGAAGGCTTCTAAAGGAAATCCTTATCTCTTAACGTAGGAAAGGGGGAGATAACCCGATAGGAAAAACAGGCAAAATGGCCGCCAAAGCCAAAAATCACCAGCGTACATCCTTAACAGTTTTTTTGTTAATGTTAATTCAATTCAATTCAATTCAATTCAATTTATTGTACCAATTCAGTGCAATACAATTTAGCCCATTTTGGGCCGGGTACAACAACTTAACATACATGTAAACTGAGATAGGGCTTTGTGTATATTGCAAATTATGTTGCCAATGGGATA
Organism: Hanleya hanleyi; assembly: GCA_036873755.1. Lineage (NCBI taxonomy): Eukaryota > Metazoa > Mollusca > Polyplacophora > Lepidopleurida > Hanleyidae > Hanleya > Hanleya hanleyi. Next base: position 31,886 of record JAVTVY010015694.1, on the reverse strand, counting down.
CGTACCAGTAATTGAAATGATTGACAATTAGCTACATATCATGTACTGTCAGTAAAAAGCAAAATACATATGGCATGGAACACCATATAGCACATGTTGAACACTGATAGAGGTAGACTTGTGATATAATATAACACTAATGGCATATCTGTAACCACATTGGTGTGGAATATAGGGAAGCAATTTGAATGAGTGCATATAGAATTTGTAATATGAGTCATAATACAAATACCCCATAAGTATTAAAACTACCAAGAGCCAGAGAGTAAATATTATGCTGTAATACAGTTAGCTAGCTCTTTCCTAAATTCAAAGCAGTTATATATGAAGCGTGCAACATGGCTGGCAAAAGCATTTGGCGGATTCAGAAACAGATGAAACAGCTCAGAGATGGAAATAGCCAAAATGGATGGCAGTGAGGTAGAAATTGTTTGCATAAGGTACATTCTATAATGATTGTATGCAGGGCATTCAAGGAGGAAGTGAAACGCATCTTCTACCTTGTCCAGACTACATAGTCTGCAAATTCTTGCATTGGTCGGAGTTTTAAGTTTTGTGTATCGTCCTCGCTCTATTTCAAGCGGGTGGGCACTGATGCGGAGTTGTGTTAATGATTTACGGTGTTTGGGATTTTTCACAATGTTCAGATAGGGTGAGTATTGTGGTTTGTCTTTAATGGTGCCATACGTTCTAAGCTTACAGTTTTCGGAGATGCGCTCAGAGTAAGTAGTATTGTATTGGGATAATAAGGTGGTTAGTACATTATCAATAACGTATTGATACAAACACCTACCATGATGTGTTACTAGCTGAAGCACATGCATAGCCTATAGGTGGTAGTCACTATAAATGCGAAGTTTTGACATTGAAACTAATTCTGTGTTTTATTTTCATATTCAGAATGGCATTCCTATCCTCAGTACTGTCAAAGTTGACAGATTCTCGTGTGAACACCACTCAGCGTGAGCAGTGGTACAGAGAGCAGCCTCAACCTGAAGAAGATGAACTTATTGATGACTTTATAATGATACAGGAGCATCAGAAAGATGATTCTAACGCTTCTGCAAGATTGGGACCCCCACCACCTTTATATCATGAGGTTTGTAATACCTATAAGCTAGGTGGGAATTACCTGCCATCACAGCTGGTTGCACATGAGACAATGGTACAGGGGGTGTAAAGAAGGCTCAGCGGTGCTATTTTACACCCCCTGTCCCATTGTCTCCAACATGAAGTGTGGTGGCGGTCGCCAATTCTGACCTGGCTTATACCCCACACGCATTCTCACATTGTGGAGGGTGAATGTGTAACCACATATATGTAGGCCTCCTAAAATGTCTGTCAGTAAAACTCACTGACCGATCTGGGCCAAAATATGTGGCGCTTCTGCACTCATTCAACATACTTATGAGGTTGTAGCTGTATAGTATTCTTCTCCTTGTCTGGCTGAGTGAGCAAACTTTGCAGTAACTGTCACAAATGTAACTTTAAAACATGATGGGAAATTGCCCTATTACACTGACTGTTGTAAGTATCATACCCTGGATATGAAGAATATTTCCTGCCAATTTTGTGTACAGGTCTCATAGTGTTTTTGAGTCTCTTGAAAACATTTCTTTTTTTCTTCAATTAATTAAAAATAATGACGATCAAGATCAGAGGCTTTTTTGCTCTAATTTCAGATGAGCAATGATTATTCCTGTTGTCATTGAGATTTATATGGAAGTTTATTTGTTAATGTTGAATATACAAGTATCGAGGGTAGTTCCCCCAATAATTCAATCACAGGAAGTTCACTACTCAACTCTGTTATCCAAACAAAGAGAAAAAGTAACATTCCCATTCCTCAGTCAAATGGAAGAAAAGTCATCTAATGACAAAATGTGAGGCGTTGTAGCTGGTGGCATGAAGAATATTGCCAGATATAAGCTTATACCATTTTTGCGGCACTTCTGGTGATCGAATTATTAGGGGATTTCATAAACAATACATCAGTCACACCAACATTTTTCTTGTTCTATCTATATTAATATCTCAATTTCAATTTTAAAGGTAAAAGAATAAACATTGACGGTCGGTCGACATGTGGCATCCTGAAATGTTGTGGGACAATATGTCCGGAAACCACCTGTAGTAAAGCATTGATCTTTACCATGTTCAAGAGAGATGGAGAATACTGCCTTCCAGTGATATGCTCCACTGTCAGGGCCCAACCTAGGCCTTCAGTTTGGGCATCCACACACGATGCAGAGTGTGATAAGTTATAGCGAAACAGACCGCGATGTGGCCATGGGACTGTCGAAGCCCATGTAAGCTGTGGGAGTATTAAATGGTCTAAATATAACCTGATAACTTAATATTTGGCAACAGGACTTGCATTAGTATTGTTTTCAGCCTGCTCAGACATGTCAGAGAGGGACTTTGGTTCAAAAATTGTTTTTTACGTGAAGCTACATGTCCTGTTATACTGTCTTCCAGTGATATGCTCCACTGTTTGAGGCTACATGTCCTGTTATACTGTCATCCAGTGATATGCTCTACTGTTTGAGGCTACATGTCCTGTTATACTGTCATCCAGTGATATGCTCTACTGTTTGAGGCTATATGTCCTGTTATACTGTCATCCAGTGATATGCTCCACTGTTTGAGGCTGCATGTCCTGTTACATGTATACTGTCATCCAGTGATATGCTCCACTGTTTGAGGCTACATGTCCCGTTATACTGTCATCCAGTGATATGCTCCACTGTTTGAGGCTACATGTCCCGTTATACTGTCATCCAGTGATATGCTCCACTGTTTGATTCTACATGTCCTGTTATACTGTCATCCAGTGATATGCTCTACTGTTTGAGGCTATATGTCCTGTTATACTGTCATCCAGTGATATGCTCTACTGTTTGAGGCTACATATCCTGTTATACTGTCATCCAGTGATATGCTCTACTGTTTGAGGCTACATGTCCTGTTATACTGTCATCCAGTGATATGCTCTACTGTTTGAGGCTACATGTCCTGTTATACTGTCATCTAGTGATATGCTCTACTGTTTGAGGCTACATATCCTGCTATACTGCCATCCAGTGATATGCTCCACTGTTTGAGGCTACATATCCTGTTATACTGTCATCCAGTGATATGCTCCTGGCTCCACTGTTTGAGGCTGCATGTCCTGTTATACTGTCATCCAGTGATATGCTCTACTGTTTGAGGCTACATATCCTGTTATACTGTCATCCAGTGATATGCTCTACTGTTTGAGGCTACATGTCCTGTTATACTGTCATCCAGTGATATGCTCTACTGTTTGAGGCTACATGTCCTGTTATACTGTCATCTAGTGATATGCTCTACTGTTTGAGGCTACATATCCTGCTATACTGTCATCCAGTGATATGCTCCACTGTTTGAGGCTGCATGTCCTGTTATACTGTCATCCAGTGATATACTCCACTGTTTGAGGCTATATGTCCTGTTATACTGTCATCCAGTGATATGCTCTACTGTTTGAGGCTACATATCCTGTTATACTGTCATCTAGTGATATGCTCCACTGTTTGAGGCTACATGTCCTGTTATACTGTCATCCAGTGATATACTCCACTGTTTGAGGCTATATGTCCTGTTATACTGTCATCCAGTGATATGCTCCACTGTTTGAGGCTACATGTCCTGTTATACTGTCATCTAGTGATATACTCCACTGTTTGAGGCTGCATGTCCTGTTATACTGTCATCCAGTGATATGCTCTACTGTTTGAGGCTACATATCCTGTTATACTGTCATCTAGTGATATGCTCCACTGTTTGAGGCTACATGTCCTGTTATACTGTCATCTAGTGATATACTCCACTGTTTGAGGCTGCATGTCCTGTTATACTGTCATCCAGTGATATGCTCCACTGTTTGAGGCTACATGTCCTGTTATACTGTCATCTAGTGATATACTCCACTGTTTGAGGCTGCATGTCCTGTTATACTGTCATCCAGTGATATGCTCTACTGTTTGAGGCTACATATCCTGTTATACTGTCATCTAGTGATATGCTCCACTGTTTGAGGCTACATGTCCTGTTATACTGTCATCCAGTGATATACTCCACTGTTTGAGGCTACATGTCCTGTTATACTGTCATCCAGTGATATGCTCCACTGTTTGAGGCTACATGTCCTGTTATACTGTCATCTAGTGATATGCTCCACTGTTTGAGGCTACATGTCCTGTTATACTGTCATCCAGTGATATGCTCCACTGTTTGAGGCTACATGTCCTGTTATACTGTCATCTAGTGATATGCTCCACTGTTTGAGGCTACATGTCCTGTTATACTGTCATCCAGTGATATGCTCCACTGTTTGAGGCTACATGTCCTGTTATACTGTCATCCAGTGATATGCTCCACTGTTTGAGGCCACATGTCCTGTTATACTGTCATTCAGTGATATGCTCCACTGTTTGAGGCTACATGTCCTGTTATACTGTCATCCAGTGATATGCTCCACTGTTTGAGGCTACATGTCCTGTTATACTGTCATCCAGTGATATGCTCCACTGTTTGAGGCCACATGTCCTGTTATACTGTCATCCAGTGATATGCTCCACTGTTTGAGGCTACATGTCCTGTTATACTGTCATCCAGTGATATGCTCCACTGTTTGAGGCTACATGTCCTGTTATACTGTCATCCAGTGGTAGGCTCCACTGTTTGAGGCTACATGTCCTGTTATACTGCCATCCAGTGTCAGATATGCTCCACTGTTTGAAGCCACATGTCCTGTTATACTGTCATCCAGTGATATGCTCCACTGTTTGAGGCTACATGTCCTGTTATACTGCCATCCAGTGTCAGATATGCTCCACTGTTTGAAGCCACATATCCTGCTATACTGTCATCCAGTGGTATGCTCCACTGTTTGAGGCTACATGTCCTGTTATACTGTCATCCAGTGATATGCTCCACTGTTTGAGGCTACATGTCCTGTTATACTGTCATCTAGTGATATGCTCCACTGTTTGAGGCTACATGTCCTGTTATACTGTCATCCAGTGATATGCTCCACTGTTTGAGGCTACATATCCTGTTATACTGTCATCTAGTGATATGCTCCACTGTTTGAGGCTACATGTCCTGTTATACTGTCATCCAGTGATATACTCCACTGTTTGAGGCTACATGTCCTGTTATACTGTCATCCAGTGATATACTCCACTGTTTGAGGCTACATGTCCTGTTATACTGTCATCCAGTGATATGCTCCACTGTTTGAGGCTACATGTCCTGTTATACTGTCATCTAGTGATATACTCCACTGTTTGAGGCTGCATGTCCTGTTATACTGTCATCCAGTGATATGCTCTACTGTTTGAGGCTACATATCCTGTTATACTGTCATCTAGTGATATGCTCCACTGTTTGAGGCTACATGTCCTGTTATACTGTCATCCAGTGATATACTCCACTGTTTGAGGCTATATGTCCTGTTATACTGTCATCCAGTGATATGCTCCACTGTTTGAGGCTACATGTCCTGTTATACTGTCATCTAGTGATATACTCCACTGTTTGAGGCTACATGTCCTGTTATACTGTCATCCAGTGATATGCTCTACTGTTTGAGGCTACATATCCTGTTATACTGTCATCTAGTGATATGCTCCACTGTTTGAGGCTACATGTCCTGTTATACTGTCATCCAGTGATATGCTCCACTGTTTGAGGCTACATGTCCTGTTATACTGCCATCCAGTGATATGCTCTACTGTTTGAGGCTACATGTCCTGTTATACTGTCATCCAGTGATATGCTCCACTGTTTGAGGCTACATGTCCCGTTATACTGTCACCCAATGATATGTTCTACTGTTTGAGGCTACATATCCTGTTATACTGTCATCCAGTGATATGCTCTACTGTTTGAGGCTACATGTCCTGTTATACTGTCATCTAGTGATATGTTCCACTGTTTGATTCTACATGTCCTGTTATACTGTCATCTAGTGGTATGCTCCACTGTTTGAGGCCACATGTCCTGTTATACTGTCATCTAGTGATATGCTCCACTGTTTGAAGCCACATGTCCTGTTATACTGTCATCCAGTGATATGCTCTACTGTTTGAGGCTACATGTCCTGTTATACTGTCATCTAGTGATATGCTCCACTGTTTGAGACCACATGTCCTGTTATACTGTCATCCAGTGATATGCTCCACTGTTTGAGGCTACATGTCCCGTTATACTGTCATCCAATGATATGTTCTACTGTTTGAGGCTACATATCCTGTTATATTGTCATCCAGTGATATGCTCTACTGTTTGAGGCTACATGTCCTGTTATACTGTCATCTAGTGATATGCTCCACTGTTTGAGACTATATGTCCTGTTATACTGCCATCCAGTGATATGCTCTACTGTTTGAGACTACATGTCCTGTTATACTGTCATCCAGTGATATGCTCCACTGTTTCAGGCTACATGTCCTGTTATACTGTCATCCAGTGATATGCTCCACTGTTTGAGGCTACATGTCCTGTTATACTGCCATCTAGTGATATGCTCCACTGTTTAAGGCTACATGTCCCGTTATACTGTCATCCAATGATATGTTCTACTGTTTGAGGCTACATATCCTGTACTGTCATCCAGTGATATGCTCCACTGTTTGAGACTACATGTCCTGTTACATGTATACTGTCATCCAGTGATATGCTCCACTGTTTGAGGCTACATGTCCCGTTATACTGTCATCCAGTGATATGCTCCACTGTTTGAGGCTACATGTCCCGTTATACTGTCATCCAATGATATGTTCTACTGTTTGAGGCTACATATCCTGTTATACTGTCATCCAGTGATATGCTCTACTGTTTGAGGCTACATGTCCTGTTATACTGTCATCCAGTGATATGCTCTACTGTTTGAGGCTACATATCCTGTTATACTGTCATCCAGTGATATGCTCTACTGTTTGAGGCTACATGTCCTGTTATACTGTCATCCAGTGATATGCTCTACTGTTTGAGGCTACATGTCCTGTTATACTGCCAACTAGTGATATGCTCCACTGTTTGATTCTACATGTCCTGTTATACTGTCATCCAGTGATATGCTCTACTGTTTGAGGCTACATATCCTGCTATACTGTCATCCAGTGATATGCTCTACTGTTTGAGGCTACATGTCCTGTTATACTGTCATCCAGTGATATGCTCTACTGTTTGAGGCTACATATCCTGTTATACTGTCATCCAGTGATATGCTCTACTGTTTGAGGCTACATGTCCTGTTATACTGTCATCCAGTGATATGCTCCACTGTTTGAGGCTGCATGTCCTGTTATACTGTCATCCAGTGATATGCTCTACTGTTTGAGGCTGCATGTCCTGTTATACTGTCATCCAGTGATATGCTCTACTGTTTGAGGCTATATGTCCTGTTATACTGTCATCCAGTGATATGCTCTACTGTTTGAGGCTACATATCCTGTTATACTGTCATCCAGTGATATGCTCTACTGTTTGAGGCTACATGTCCTGTTATACTGTCATCCAGTGATATGCTCTACTGTTTGAGGCTACATGTCCTGTTATACTGCCAACTAGTGATATGCTCCACTGTTTGATTCTACATGTCCTGTTATACTATCATCCAGTGATATGCTCTACTGTTTGAGGCTACATATCCTGCTATACTGTCATCCAGTGATATGCTCTACTGTTTGAGGCTACATGTCCTGTTATACTGTCATCCAGTGATATGCTCTACTGTTTGAGGCTACATATCCTGTTATACTGTCATCCAGTGATATGCTCTACTGTTTGAGGCTACATGTCCTGTTATACTGTCATCCAGTGATATGCTCCACTGTTTGAGGCTACATGTCCTGTTATACTGTCATCCAGTGATATGCTCCACTGTTTGAGGCTACATGTCCTGTTATACTGTCATCCAGTGATACTGCCATCCAGTGATATGCTCCACTGTTTGAGGCTACATGTCCTGTTATACTGTCATCCAGTGATATGCTCCACTGTTTGAGGCTATATGTCCTGTTATACTGTCATCCAGTGATATGCTCCACTGTTTGATTCTACATGTCCTGTTATACTGTCATCCAGTGATATGCTCCACTGTTTGAGGCTACATGTCCTGTTATACTGTCATCCAGTGATATGCTCCACTGTTTGAGACTACATGTCCTGTTATACTGTCATCCAGTGATATGCTCCACTGTTTGATTCTACATGTCCTGTTATACTGTCATCCAGTGATATGCTCCACTGTTTGATTCTACATGTCCTGTTATACTGTCATCCAGTGATATGCTCCACTGTTTGAGGCTATATGTCCTGTTATACTGTCATCCAGTGATATGCTCCACTGTTTGATTCTACATGTCCTGTTATACTGTCATCCAGTGATATGCTCCACTGTTTGAGGCTACATGTCCTGTTATACTGTCATCCAGTGATATGCTCCACTGTTTGATTCTACATGTCCTGTTATACTGTCATCCAGTGATATGCTCCACTGTTTGATTCTACATGTCCTGTTATACTGTCATCCAGTGATATGCTCCACTGTTTGAGGCTATAATATATGTCCTGTTATACTGTCATCCAGTGATATGCTCCACTGTTTGAGGCTACATGTCCTGTTATACTGTCATCCAGTGATATGCTCCACTGTTTGAGGCTACATGTCCTGTTATACTGTCAGCCAGTGATATGCTCTACTGTTTGAGGCTACATGTCCTGTTATACTGTCATCCAGTGATACTGCCATCCAGTGATATGCTCCACTGTTTGATTCTACATGTCCTGTTATACTGTCATCCAGTGATATGCTCCACTGTTTGATTCTACATGTCCTGTTATACTGTCATCCAGTGATATGCTCCACTGTTTGAGGCTATATGTCCTGTTATACTGTCATCCAGTGATATGCTCCACTGTTTGAGGCTACATGTCCTGTTATACTGTCATCCAGTGATATGCTCCACTGTTTGATTCTACATGTCCTGTTATACTGTCATCCAGTGATATGCTCCACTGTTTGAGGCTACATATCCTGTTATACTGTCATCCAGTGATATGCTCCACTGTTTGATTCTACATGTCCTGTTATACTGTCATCCAGTGATATGCTCCACTGTTTGATTCTACATGTCCTGTTATACTGTCATCCAGTGATATGCTCCACTGTTTGAGGCTATAATATATGTCCTGTTATACTGTCATCCAGTGATATGCTCCACTGTTTGAGGCTACATGTCCTGTTATACTGTCATCCAGTGATATGCTCCACTGTTTGAGGCTACATGTCCTGTTATACTGTCAGCCAGTGATATGCTCTACTGTTTGAGGCTACATGTCCTGTTATACTGTCATCCAGTGATACTGCCATCCAGTGATATGCTCCACTGTTTGAGGCTACATGTCCTGTTATACTGTCATCCAGTGATATGCTCCACTGTTTGAGGCTACATGTCCTGTTATACTGTCATCTAGTGATATGCTCTACTGTTTGAGGCTACATGTCCTGTTATACTGTCATCCAGTGATATGCTCCACTGTTTGAGGCTACATATCCTGCTATACTGTCATCTAGTGATATGCTCTACTGTTTGAGGCTACATGTCCTGTTATACTGTCATCTAGTGATATGCTCTACTGTTTGAGGCTACATGTCCTGTTATACTGTCATCCAGTGATATGCTCCACTGTTTGAGGCTACATATCCTGCTATACTGTCATCTAGTGATATGCTCTACTGTTTGAGGCTACATGTCCTGTTATACTGTCATCTAGTGATATGCTCTACTGTTTGAGGCTACATGTCCTGTTATACTGTCATCCTGTGATATGCTCCACTGTTTGAGGCTACATGTCCTGTTATACTGTCATCCAGTGATATGCTCTACTGTTTGAGACTACATGTCCTGTTATACTGTCATCCAGTGATATGCTCTACTGTTTGAGGCTACATATCCTGCTATACTGTCATCCAGTGATATGCTCTACTGTTTGAGGCTACATGTCCTGTTATACTGTCATCTAGTGATATGCTCCACTGTTTGAGGCTACATGTCCTGTTATACTGTCATGCAGTGATATGCTCCACTGTTTGAGGCTACATGTCCTGTTATACTGTCATCTAGTGATATGCTCCACTGTTTGATTCTACATGTCCTGTTATACTGTCATCTAGTGATATGCTCTACTGTTTGAGGCTACATGTCCTGTTATACTGTCATCTAGTGATATGCTCTACTGTTTGAGGCTACATGTCCTGTTATACTGTCATCCAGTGATATGCTCCACTGTTTGAGGCTGCATGTCCTGTTATACTGTCATCCAGTGATATGCTCTACTGTTTGAGGCTACATGTCCTGTTATACTGTCAGCCAGTGATATGCTCTACTGTTTGAGGCTACATGTCCTGTTATACTGTCATCCAGTGATATGCTCCACTGTTTGAGGCTACATGTCCTGTTATACTGTCATCCAGTGATATGCTCTACTGTTTGAGACTACATGTCCTGTTTGGCTGCCATACAGTAATATGCTCTACTGTTTGAGGCTACATGTCCTGTTATACTGTCATCCAGTGATATGCTCTACTGTTTGAGGCTACATGTTCTGTTATACTGTCATCCAGTGATATGCTCTACTGTTTGAGACTACATGTCCTGTTTGGCTGCCATACAGTAATATGCTCTACTGTTTGAGGCTACATGTCCTGTTATACTGTCATCCAGTGATATGCTCTACTGTTTGAGGCTACATGTTCTGTTATACTGTCATCCAGTGATATGCTCTACTGTTTGAGACTACATGTCCTGTTTGGCTGCCATACAGTAATATCTCTACTGTTTGAGGCTACATGTTCTGTTATACTGTCATCCAGTGATATGCTCTACTGTTTGACACTACATGTCCTGTTATACTGTCATCCAGTGATATGCTCTACTGTTTCAGGCTACATGTTCTGTTATACTGTCATCCAGTGATATGCTCTACTGTTTGAGACTACATGTCCTGTTATACTATCATCCAGTGATATGCTCCACTGTTTGAGGCTGCATGTCCTGTTATACTATCATCCAGTGATATGCTCCACTGTTTGAAGCTACATGTCCTGTTATACTATCATCCAGTGATATGCTCCACTGTTTGAGACTACATGTCCTGTTTGGCTGCCATCCAGTAATATGCTCTACTGTTTGAGGCTACATGTCCTGTTATACTGCCATCCAGTGATATGCTCTACTGTTTGAGACTACATGTCCTGTTATACTGTCATCCAGTGATATGCTCCACTGTTTGAGGCTATATGTCCTGTTATACTGTCATCCAGTGATATGCTCCACTGTTTGAGACTACATGTCCTGTTATACTGTCATCCAGTGATATGCTCCACTGTTTGAGACTACATGTCCTGTTATACTGTCATCCAGTGATATGCTCCACTGTTTGAGACCACATGTCCTGTTATACTGTCATCCAGTGATATGCTCCACTGTTTGAGACTACATGTCCTGTTATACTGTCATCCAGTGATATGCTCCACTGTTTGAGACTACATGTCCTGTTATACTGTCATCCAGTGATATGCTCCACTGTTTGAGGCTATATGTCCTGTTTGGCTGTCATCCAGTGATATGTTCTACTGTTTGAGACTACATGTCCTGTTATACTGTCATCCAGTGATATGCTCCACTGTTTGAGACTACATGTCCTGTTTGGCTGCCATCCAGTGATATGCTCCACTGTTTGAGACTACATGTCCTGTTATACTGTCATCCAGTGATATGCTCCACTGTTCGAGACTACATGTCCTGTTATACTGTCATCCAGTGATATGCTCCACTGTTTGAAGCTACATGTCCTGTTATACTGTCATCCAGTGATATGCTCCACTGTTTGAGACTACATGTCCTGTTATACTGTCATCCAGTGACATGCTCCACTGTTTGCGACTACATGTCCTGTTATACTGTCATCCAGTGATATGCTCCACTGTTTGAGACTACATGTCCTATCATACTGTCATCCAGTGATATGCTCCACTGTTTGAAGCTACATGTCCTGTTATACTGTCATCCAGTGAAATGCTCCACTGTTTGAGACTATATGTCCTGTTATACTGTCATCCAGTGATATGCTCCACTATTTGAGACTACATGCCCCGTTATACTGTCATCCAGTGATATGCTCCACTGTTTGAGGCCACATGTCCTGTTATACTGTCATCCAGTGATATGCTCCACTGTTTGAGACTACATGTCCTGTTATACTGTCATCCACTGATATGCTCCACTGTTTGAGGCCACATGTCCTGTTAGACTGTCATCCAGTGATATACTCCACTGTTTGAGGCCACATGTCCTGTTATACTGTCATCCAGTGATATGCTCCACTGTTTGAGGCCACATGTCCTGTTATACTGTCATCCAGTGATATGCTCCACTGTTTGAGGCCACATGTGCTGTTATACTGTCATCCAGTGATATGCTGTTTGAGGCTATATGTCCTGTTTGGCTGCCATCCAATGATATGCTCCACTGTTTGAAGCTACATGTCCTGTTATACTGTCATCCAGTGATATGCTGTTTGAGGCTATATGTCCTGTTTGGCTGCCATCCAATGATATGCTCCACTGTTTGAGGCTATATGTCCTGTTTGTCTGCCAGCCAGTGATATGCTCCACTGTTTGAAGCTACGTGTCCTGTTATACTGCCATCCAGTGATATGCTCCACTGTTAGAGTCTACAGGTCCTGTTATACTGCCAGCCAGTGATATGCTCCACTGTTTGAAGCCACATATCCTGCTATACTGTCATCCAGTGATATGCTCCACTGTTTGAGGCTACATATCCTGTTATACTGTCATTCAGTGATATGCTCCACTGTTTGAGGCTACATGTCCTGTTATACTGCCATCCAGTGTCAGATATGCTCCACTGTTTGAAGCTACATATCCTGTTATACTGTCATCCAGTGATATGCTCCACTGTTTGAGGCCACATGTCTATGCTCCACTGTTTGAGGCTACATGTCCTGTTATACTGCCATCCAGTGTCAGATATGCTCCACTGTTTGAAGCCACATATCCTGCTATACTGTCATCCAGTGGTATGCTCCACTGTTTGAGGCTACATGTCCTGTTATACTGTCATCCAGTGATATGCTCCACTGTTTGAGGCTACATGTCCTGTTATACTGTCATCCAGTGTCAGATATGCTCCACTGTTTGAAGCCACATATCCTGCTATGCTGTCATCCAGTGGTATGCTCCACTGTTTGAGGCTACATATCCTGTTATACTGTCATCCAATGATATGCTCCACTGTTTGAGGCCACATGTCTATGCTCCACTGTTTGAGGCTACATGTCCTGTTATACTGTCATCCAGTGATATGCTCTACTGTTTGAGGCTACATATCCTGTTATACTGTCATCCAGTGATATGCTCTACTGTTTGAGGCTACATGTCCTGTTATACTGTCATCCAGTGATATGCTCTACTGTTTGAGGCTACATATCCTGTTATACTGTCATCCAGTGATATGCTCTACTGTTTGAGGCTACATGTCCTGTTATACTGTCATCCAGTGATATGCTCTACTGTTTGAGGCTACATGTCCTGTTATACTGCCAACTAGTGATATGCTCCACTGTTTGATTCTACATGTCCTGTTATACTGTCATCCAGTGATATGCTCTACTGTTTGAGGCTACATATCCTGCTATACTGTCATCCAGTGATATGCTCTACTGTTTGAGGCTACATGTCCTGTTATACTGTCATCCAGTGATATGCTCTACTGTTTGAGGCTACATATCCTGTTATACTGTCATCCAGTGATATGCTCTACTGTTTGAGGCTACATGTCCTGTTATACTGTCATCCAGTGATATGCTCCACTGTTTGAGGCTGCATGTCCTGTTATACTGTCATCCAGTGATATGCTCTACTGTTTGAGGCTGCATGTCCTGTTATACTGTCATCCAGTGATATGCTCTACTGTTTGAGGCTATATGTCCTGTTATACTGTCATCCAGTGATATGCTCTACTGTTTGAGGCTACATATCCTGTTATACTGTCATCCAGTGATATGCTCTACTGTTTGAGGCTACATGTCCTGTTATACTGTCATCCAGTGATATGCTCTACTGTTTGAGGCTACATATCCTGCTATACTGTCATCCAGTGATATGCTCTACTGTTTGAGGCTACATGTCCTGTTATACTGTCATCCAGTGATATGCTCTACTGTTTGAGGCTACATATCCTGTTATACTGTCATCCAGTGATATGCTCTACTGTTTGAGGCTACATGTCCTGTTATACTGTCATCCAGTGATATGCTCCACTGTTTGAGGCTACATGTCCTGTTATACTGTCATCCAGTGATATGCTCCACTGTTTGAGGCTACATGTCCTGTTATACTGTCATCCAGTGATACTGCCATCCAGTGATATGCTCCACTGTTTGAGGCTACATGTCCTGTTATACTGTCATCCAGTGATATGCTCCACTGTTTGAGGCTATATGTCCTGTTATACTGTCATCCAGTGATATGCTCCACTGTTTGATTCTACATGTCCTGTTATACTGTCATCCAGTGATATGCTCCACTGTTTGAGGCTACATGTCCTGTTATACTGTCATCCAGTGATATGCTCCACTGTTTGAGACTACATGTCCTGTTATACTGTCATCCAGTGATATGCTCCACTGTTTGAGACTACATGTCCTGTTATACTGTCATCCAGTGATATGCTCCACTGTTTGAGGCTATATGTCCTGTTTGGCTGTCATCCAGTGATATGTTCTACTGTTTGAGACTACATGTCCTGTTATACTGTCATCCAGTGATATGCTCCACTGTTTGAGACTACATGTCCTGTTTGGCTGCCATCCAGTGATATGCTCCACTGTTTGAGACTACATGTCCTGTTATACTGTCATCCAGTGATATGCTCCACTGTTCGAGACTACATGTCCTGTTATACTGTCATCCAGTGATATGCTCCACTGTTTGAAGCTACATGTCCTGTTATACTGTCATCCAGTGATATGCTCCACTGTTTGAGACTACATGTCCTGTTATACTGTCATCCAGTGACATGCTCCACTGTTTGCGACTACATGTCCTGTTATACTGTCATCCAGTGATATGCTCCACTGTTTGAGACTACATGTCCTATCATACTGTCATCCAGTGATATGCTCCACTGTTTGAAGCTACATGTCCTGTTATACTGTCATCCAGTGAAATGCTCCACTGTTTGAGACTATATGTCCTGTTATACTGTCATCCAGTGATATGCTCCACTATTTGAGACTACATGCCCCGTTATACTGTCATCCAGTGATATGCTCCACTGTTTGAGGCCACATGTCCTGTTATACTGTCATCCAGTGATATGCTCCACTGTTTGAGACTACATGTCCTGTTATACTGTCATCCACTGATATGCTCCACTGTTTGAGGCCACATGTCCTGTTAGACTGTCATCCAGTGATATACTCCACTGTTTGAGGCCACATGTCCTGTTATACTGTCATCCAGTGATATGCTCCACTGTTTGAGGCCACATGTCCTGTTATACTGTCATCCAGTGATATGCTCCACTGTTTGAGGCCACATGTGCTGTTATACTGTCATCCAGTGATATGCTGTTTGAGGCTATATGTCCTGTTTGGCTGCCATCCAATGATATGCTCCACTGTTTGAAGCTACATGTCCTGTTATACTGTCATCCAGTGATATGCTGTTTGAGGCTATATGTCCTGTTTGGCTGCCATCCAATGATATGCTCCACTGTTTGAGGCTATATGTCCTGTTTGTCTGCCAGCCAGTGATATGCTCCACTGTTTGAAGCTACGTGTCCTGTTATACTGCCATCCAGTGATATGCTCCACTGTTAGAGTCTACAGGTCCTGTTATACTGCCAGCCAGTGATATGCTCCACTGTTTGAAGCCACATATCCTGCTATACTGTCATCCAGTGATATGCTCCACTGTTTGAGGCTACATATCCTGTTATACTGTCATTCAGTGATATGCTCCACTGTTTGAGGCTACATGTCCTGTTATACTGCCATCCAGTGTCAGATATGCTCCACTGTTTGAAGCTACATATCCTGTTATACTGTCATCCAGTGATATGCTCCACTGTTTGAGGCCACATGTCCTGTTATTATACTGTCATCCAGTGATATGCTCTACTGTTTGAGGCTACATATCCTGTTATACTGTCATCTAGTGATATGCTCCACTGTTTATGGCTACATGTTCTGTTATACTGTCATCCAGTGATATGCTCTACTGCTTGAGACTACATGTCCTGTTATAATTATCATCCAGTGATATGCTCCACTGTTTGAGGCTACATGTCCTTGTTATACTATCATCCAGTGATATGCTCCACTGTTTGAAGCTACATGTCCTGTTATACTATCATCCAGTGATATGCTCCCACTGTTTGAGTCTACATGTCCTGTTATACTGTCATCTAGTGATATGCTCTACTGTTTGAGGCTACATGTCCTGTTATACTGTCATCTAGTGATATGCTCTACTGTTTGAGGCTACATGTCCTGTTATACTGTCATCCAGTGATATGCTCCACTGTTTGAGGCTATATGTCCTGTTATACTGTCATCCAGTGATATGCTCCACTGTTTGATTCTACATGTCCTGTTATACTGTCATCCAGTGATATGCTCCACTGTTTGAGGCTACATGTCCTGTTATACTGTCATCCAGTGATATGCTCCACTGTTTGAGGCTACATGTCCTGTTATACTGTCATCCAGTGATATGCTCCACTGTTTGAGGCTACATGTCCTGTTATACTGTCATCTAGTGATATGCTCCACTGTTTGAGGCTACATGTCCTGTTATACTGTCATCCAGTGATATGCTCCACTGTTTGAGGCTACATGTCCTGTTATACTGTCATCTAGTGATATGCTCCACTGTTTGAGGCTACATGTCCTGTTATACTGTCATCTAGTGATATGCTCCACTGTTTGAGGCTACATGTCCTGTTATACTGTCATCCAGTGATATGCTCCACTGTTTGAGGCTACATGTCCTGTTATACTGTCATCCAGTGATATACTCCACTGTTTGAGGCTGCATGTCCTGTTATACTGTCATCCAGTGATATGCTCCACTGTTTGAGGCTACATCTCCCGTTATACTGTCATCCAATGATATGTTCTACTGTTTGAGGCTACATATCTTGTTATACTGTCATCCAGTGATATGCTCTACTGTTTGAGGCTACATATCCTGTTATACTGTCATCCAGTGATATGCTCTACTGTTTGAGGCTACATGTCCTGTTATACTGTCATCCAGTGATATACTCCACTGTTTGAGACTACATGTCCTGTTATACTGTCATCCAGTGATATGCTCCACTGTTTGAGACTACATGTCCTGTTATACTGTCATCCAGTGATATGCTTCACTGTTTGAGGCTACATGTCCCGTTATACTGTCATCCAGTGATATGCTCCACTGTTTCAGGCTACATGTCCCGTTATACTGTCATCCAGTGATATGCTCCACTGTTTGAGGCTACATGTCCTGTTATACTGTCATCCAGTGATATGTTCTACTGTTTGAGGCTACATGTCCTGTTATACTGTCATCCAGTGATATGCTCCACTGTTTGAGACTACATGTCCTGTTATACTGTCATCCAGTGATATGCTCCACTGTTTGAGACTACATGTACATGTCCTGTTATACTGTCATCCAGTGATATGTTCTACTGTTTGAGGCTACATGTCCTGTTATACTGTCATCCAGTGATATGCTCCACTGTTTGAGACTACATGTCCTGTTATACTGCCATCCAGTGATATGCTCCACTGTTTGAGGCTACATGTACATGTCCTGTTATACTGTCATCCAGTGATATGCTCCACTGTTTGAGGCTATATGTCCTGTTATACTGTCATCCAGTGATATGCTCCACTGTTTGAGACTACATGTCCTGTTATACTGTCATCCAGTGATATGCTCAACTGTTTGAGACTACATGTACATGTCCTGTTATACTGTCATCCAGTGATATGTTCTACTGTTTGAGGCTACATGTCCTGTTATACTGTCATCCAGTGATTCTCCACTGTTCGATGCTAGATGTCCTGTTATACTGTCATCCAGTGATATGCTGCACTGTTTGAGACTACATGTTCTGTTATACTGTCATCCAGTGATTCTCCACTGTTCGATGCTACATGTCCTGTTATACTAACTGTCATACTGTCATCCAGTGATACATGTATGCTCTACTGTTTGAGGCTACATGTCCTGTTATACTGTCATCCAGTGATATGCTCTACTGTTTGAGACTACATGTACATGTCCTGTTATACTGCCATCCAGTGATATGCTCTACTGTTTGAGGCTACATGTACATGTCCTGTTATACTGCCATCCAGTGATATGCTCTACTGTTTGAGACTACATGTACATGTCCTGTTATACTGCCATCCAGTGATATGCTCTACTGTTTGAGGCTACATGTACATGTCCTGTTATACTGCCATCCAGTGATATGCTCTACTGTTTGAGACTACATGTACATGTCCTGTTATACTGCCATCCAGTGATATGCTCTACTGTTTGAGGCTAAATGTACATGTCCTGTTATACTGTCATCCAGTGATATGCTCTACTGTTTGAGGCTACATGTACATGTCCTGTTATACTGCCATCCAGTGATATGCTCCACTGTTTGAGGCTACATGTACATGTCCTGTTATACTGCCATCCAGTGATATGCTCTACTGTTTGAGACTACATGTACATGTCCTGTTATACTGCCATCCAGTGATATGCTCTACTGTTTGAGGCTAAATGTACATGTCCTGTTATACTGTCATCCAGTGATATGCTCTACTGTTTGAGGCTACATGTACATGTCCTGTTATACTGCCATCCAGTGATAGGCTCTACTGTTTGAGACTACATGTACATGTCCTGTTATACTGCCATCCAGTGATATGCTCTACTGTTTGAGACTACATGTACATGTCCTGTTATACTGCCATCCAGTGATATGCTCTACTGTTTGAGACTACATGTACATGTCCTGTTATACTGCCATCCAGTGATATGCTCCACTGTTTGAGGCTACATGTACATGTCCTGTTATACTGCCATCCAGTGATATGCTCCACTGTTTGAGGCTACATGTACATGTCCTGTTATACTGCCATCCAGTGATATGCTCTACTGTTTGAGACTACATGTACATGTCCTGTTATACTGCCATCCAGTGATATGCTCTACTGTTTGAGACTACATGTACATGTCCTGTTATACTGCCATCCAGTGATATGCTCTACTGTTTGAGACTACATGTACATGTCCTGTTATACTGCCATCCAGTGATATGCTCTACTGTTTGAGACTACATGTACATGTCCTGTTATACTGCCATCCAGTGATATGCTCTACTGTTTGAGGCTACATGTACATGTCCTGTTATACTGTCATCCAGTGATATGCTCTACTGTTTGAGGCTACATGTACATGTCCTGTTATACTGTCATCCAGTGATATGCTCCACTGTTTGAGACTACATGTCCTGTTATACTGTCATCCAGTGATATGCTCCACTGTTTGAGACTACATGTCCTGTTATACTGTCATCCAGTGATATGCTCCACTGTTTGAGGCTACATGTCCTGTTATACTGTCATCCAGTGATATGCTCCACTGTTTGAGGCCACATGTCCTGTTATACTGTCATTCAGTGATATGCTCCACTGTTTGAGGCTACATGTCCTGTTATACTGTTATCCAGTGATATGCTCCACTGTTTGAGGCTACATGTCCTGTTATACTGTCATCCAGTGATATGCTCCACTGTTTGAGGCCACATGTCCTGTTATACTGTCATCCAGTGATATGCTCCACTGTTTGAGGCTACATGTCCTGTTATACTGTCATCCAGTGATATGCTCTACTGTTTGAGGCTACATGTCCTGTTATACTGTCATCCAGTGATATGCTCCACTGTTTGAGACTACATGTCCTGTTATACTGCCATCCAGTGATATGCTCTACTGTTTGAGACTACATGTCCTATTATACTGTCATCCAGTGATATGCTCTACTGTTTGTGGCTACATGTCCTGTTATACTGTCATCCAGTGATATGCTCTACTGTTTGAGACTACATGTCCTGTTTGGCTGTCATCCAGTGATATGCTCTACTGTTTGAGACTACATGTCCTGTTATACTGTCATCCAGTGATATGCTCCACTGTTTGAGACTACATGTCCTGTTTGGCTTTCATCCAGTGATATGCTCCACTGTTTGAGACTACATGTCCTGTTATACTGTCATCCAGTGATATGCTCTACTGTTTGTGGCTACATGTCCTGTTATACTGCCATCCAGTGATATGCTCTACTGTTTGAGACTACATGTCCTGTTTGGCTGCCATCCAGTGATATGCTCTACTGTTTGAGACTACATGTCCTGTTTGGCTGCCATCCAGTGATATGCTCTACTGTTTGAGACTACATGTCCTGTTTGGCTGCCATCCAGTGATATGCTCTACTGTTTGTGGCTACATGTCCTGTTATACTGCCATCCAGTGATATGCTCTACTGTTTGAGACTATATGTCCTGTTTGGCTGCCATCCAGTGATATGCTCTACTGTTTGAGACTACATGTCCTGTTTGGCTGCCATCCAGTGATATGCTCTACTGTTTGAGACTACATGTCCTGTTTGGCTGCCATCCAGTGATATGCTCTACTGTTTGAGACTACATGTCCTGTTTGGCTGCCATCCAGTAATATGCTCCACTGTTTGAGACTACATGTCCTGTTATACTGTCATCCAGTGATATGCTCTACTGTTTGAGGCTACATGTCCTGTTATACTGTCATCCAGTGATATGCTCTACTGTTTGAGGCTACATGTCCTGTTATACTGTCATCCAGTGATATACTCCACTGTTTGAGGCTACATGTCCTGTTATACTGTCATCCAGTGATATGCTCTACTGTTTGAGGCTACATGTCCTGTTATACTCTCATCCAGTAATATGCTCTACTGTTTGAGACTACATGTCCTGTTTGGCTGTCATCCAGTGATATGCTCTACTGTTTGAGGCTACAGGTCCTGTTATGCTGTCATCCAGTGATATGCTCTACTGTTTGAGACTACATGTCCTGTTTGGCTGCCATACAGTAATATGCTCTACTGTTTGAGGCTACATGTCCTGTTATACTGTCATCCAGTGATATGCTCTACTGTTTGAGACTACATGTCCTGTTTGGCTGCCATACAGTAATATGCTCTACTGTTTGAAGCTACATGTCCTGTTATATTGTCATCCAGTGATATGCTCTACTGTTTGAGACTACATGTCCTGCTATACTATCATCCAGTGATATGCTCCACTGTTTGAGACTACATGTCCTGTTTGGCTGCCATCCAGTAATATGCTCTACTGTTTGAGGCTACATGTCCTGTTATACTGCCATCCAGTGATATGCTCTACTGTTTGAGACTACATGTCCTGTTATACTGTCATCCAGTGATATGCTCCACTGTTTGAGGCTATATGTCCTGTTATACTGTCATCCAGTGATATGCTCCACTGTTTGAGACTACATGTCCTGTTATACTGTCATCCAGTGATATGCTCCACTGTTTGAAGCTACATGTCCTGTTATACTGTCATCCAGTGATATGCTCCACTGTTTGAGACTACATGTCCTGTTATACTGTCATCCAGTGATATGCTCCACTGTTTGAGACTACATGTCCTGTTATACTGTCATCCAGTGATATGCTCCACTGTTTGAGACTACATGTCCTGTTATACTGTCATCCAGTGATATGCTCCACTGTTTGAGGCTATATGTCCTGTTTGG
The DNA here is from genome assembly GCA_036873755.1 of Hanleya hanleyi. Taxonomy (NCBI): domain Eukaryota; kingdom Metazoa; phylum Mollusca; class Polyplacophora; order Lepidopleurida; family Hanleyidae; genus Hanleya; species Hanleya hanleyi. The sequence goes on along the minus strand of JAVTVY010015694.1, from coordinate 9,950 downwards.
CTGTCATCCAATGATATGCTCTACTGTTTGAGACTACATGTCCTGTTATACTGTCATCCAGTGATATGCTCCACTGTTTGAGACTACATGTCCTGTTTGGCTGCCATCCAGTGATATGCTCCACTGTTTGAGACTACATGTCCTGTTATACTGTCATCCAGTGATATGCTCCACTGTTTGAGACTACATGTCCTGTTATACTGTCATCCAGTGATATGCTCCACTGTTTGAAGCTACATGTCCTGTTATACTGTCATCCAGTGATATGCTCCACTGTTTGAGGCTATATGTCCTGTTATACTGTCATCCAGTGATATGCTCCACTGTTTGAGACTACATGTCCTGTTATACTGTCATCCAGTGATATGCTCCACTGTTTGAGACTACATGTCCTGTTATACTGTCATCCAGTGATATGCTCCACTGTTTGAAGCTACATGTCCTGTTATACTGTCATCCAGTGATATGCTCCACTGTTTGAGACTACATGTCTGTTATGCTGTCATCAGTGATGCTCCTGCTTGAGACCATGTCCTGTTATACTAATAATCCAGTGATGTACTCACTGTTTGGAGCTACATGTCCTGTTATACTGTCATCAGTGATGTATGCTCCACTGTTTGAGACTACATGTCCTGTTATACTGTCATCCAGTGATATAGCTCCACTGTTTAAGGACTACATGTCCTGTTATACTGTCATCCAGTGATGTATGCTCCACTGTTTGAGGACTACATGTCCTGTTATACTGTCGTCAGTGATATGTCACTGTTTGAGGCTACATATGTCCTGTTATACTGTCATCAGTGATATGCTCCACTGTTTGGGGACTACAAGTGCAGGGCAGAAATAACTTGCTCCTCAGCCTTGGTGAAAAACTTTGTTTCTCGCGACTATAATTTATTAATCGCAGCCGGAAAACTTCTGGCTAAATCGCGCAAAAAAACAAAAAAGCATAATCGCGACTGAAACGCGTACGGTCGACGCGTTTCAGTCGAGATTATGCTTTTGTTTTTTGTTTACTCAATAAATTCATATCCCTTCACTGGCACTATTCTGCCTTGTACTGTACATGTCCTGTTATACTGTCATCCAGTGATATGCTCCACTGTTTGAGACTACATGCCCCGTTATACTGTCATCCAGTGATATGCTCCACTGTTTGAGGCCACATGTCCTGTTATACTGTCATCCAGTGATATGCTCCACTGTTTGAGACTACATGTCCTGTTATACTGTCATCCAGTGATATGCTCCACTGTTTGAGGCCACATGTCCTGTTATACTGTCATCCAGTGATATACTCCACTGTTTGAGGCCACATGTCCTGTTATACTGTCATCCAGTGATATGCTCCACTGTTTGAGGCCACATGTCCTGTTATACTGTCATCCAGTGATATGCTCCACTGTTTGAGGCCACATGTGCTGTTATACTGTCATCCAGTGATATGCTGTTTGAGGCTATATGTCCTGTTTGGCTGCCATCCAATGATATGCTCCACTGTTTGAAGCTACATGTCCTGGTATACTGTCATCCAGTGATATGCTGTTTGAGGCTATATGTCCTGTTTGGCTGCCATCCAATGATATGCTCCACTGTTTGAGGCTATATGTCCTGTTTGGCTGCCAGCCAGTGATATGCTCCACTGTTTGAAGCTACGTTTCGTGTTATACTGCCATCCAGTGATATGCTCCACTGTTAGAATCTACAGGTCCTGTTATACTGCCATCCAGTGATATGCTCCACTGTTTGAAGCCACATATCCTGCTATACTGTCATCCAGTGATATGCTCCACTGTTTGAGGCTACATATCCTGTTATACTGTCATTCAGTGATATGCTCCACTGTTTGAGGCTACATGTCCTGTTATACTGCCATCCAGTGTCAGATATGCTCCACTGTTTGAAGCTACATATCCTGTTATACTGTCATCCAGTGATATGCTCCACTGTTTGAGGCCACATGTCTATGCTCCACTGTTTGAGGCTACATGTCCTGTTATACTGCCATCCAGTGTCAGATATGCTCCACTGTTTGAAGCCACATATCCTGCTATACTGTCATCCAGTGGTATGCTCCACTGTTTGAGGCTACATGTCCTGTTATACTGTCATCCAGTGATATGCTCCACTGTTTCAGGCTACATGTCCTGTTATACTGTCATCCAGTGATATGCTCCACTGTTTGAGGCTACATGTCCTGTTATACTGCCATCCAGTGATATGCTCCACTGTTTGAGGCTACATGTCCTGTTATACTGTCATCCAGTGATATGCTCCACTGTTTGAGGCTACATGTCCTGTTATACTGTCATCCAGTGATATGCTCCACTGTTTGAGGCCACATGTCCTGTTATACTGTCATTCAGTGATATGCTCCACTGTTTGAGGCTACATGTCCTGTTATACTGTTATCCAGTGATATGCTCCACTGTTTGAGGCTACATGTCCTGTTATACTGTCATCCAGTGATATGCTCCACTGTTTGAGGCCACATGTCCTGTTATACTGTCATCCAGTGATATGCTCCACTGTTTGAGGCTACATGTCCTGTTATACTGTCATCCAGTGAAATGCTCCACTGTTTGAGGCTACATGTCCTGTTATACTGTCATCCAGTGATATGCTCCACTGTTTGAGGCCACATGTCCTGTTATACTGTCATCCAGTGATATGCTCCACTGTTTGAGGCTACATGTCCTGTTATACTGCCATCCAGTGTCAGATATGCTCCACTGTTTGAAGCCACATATCCTGCTATACTGTCATCCAGTGGTATGGTCCACTGTTTGAGGCTACGTGTCCTGTTATACTGTCATCCAGTGATATGCTCCACTGTTTGAGGCCACATGTCCTGTTATACTGTCATCCAGTGATATGCTCCACTGTTTGAGGCTACATGTCCTGTTATACTGCCATCCAGTGTCAGATATGCTCCACTGTTTGAAGCCACATGTCCTGTTATACTGTCATCCAGTGATATGCTCCACTGTTTGAGGCTACATGTCCTGTTATACTGCCATCCAGTGTCAGATGTGCTCCACTGTTTGAAGTCACATATCCTGCTATACTGTCATCCAGTGGTATGCTCCTCTGTTTGAGGCTACAAGTCCTGTTATACTGCCATCCAGTGGTAGGCTCCACTGTTTGAGGCTACATGTCCTGTTATACTGTCATCCAGTGATATGCTCCACTGTTTGAGGCTACATGTCCTGTTATACTGCCATCCAGTGGTAGGCTCCACTGTTTGAGGCTACATGTCCTGTTATACTGTCATCCAGTGATATGCTCCACTGTTTGAGGCTACATGTCCTGTTATACTGTCATCCAGTGGTAGGCTCCACTGTTTGAGGCTACATGTCCTGTTATACTGCCATCCAGTGGTAGGCTCCACTGTTTGAGGCTACATGTCCTGTTATACTGTCATCCAGTGGTAGGCTCCACTGTTTGAGGCTACATGTCCTGTTATACTGCCATCCAGTGGTAGGCTCCACTGTTTGAGGCTACATGTCCTGTTATACTGCCATCCAGTGGTAGGCTCCACTGTTTGAGGCTTCATGTCCTGTTATACTGTCATCCAGTGATATGCTCCACTGTTTGAGGCTACATCTCCCGTTATACTGTCATCCAATGATATGTTCTACTGTTTGAGGCTACATATCCTGTTATACTGTCATCCAGTGATATGCTCTACTGTTTGAGGCTACATATCCTGTTATACTGTCATCCAGTGATATGCTCTACTGTTTGAGGCTACATGTCCTGTTATACTGTCATCCAGTGATATGCTCCACTGTTTGAGGCTACATGTCCTGTTATACTGTCATCCAGTGATATGCTCTACTGTTTGCTACATGTCCTGTTATACTGTCATCCAGTGATATGCTCTACTGTTTGAAGCTACATGTCCTGTTTGGCTGCCATACAGTAATATGCTCTACTGTTTGAGGCTACATGTCCTGTTATACTGTCATCCAGTGATATGCTCTACTGTTTGAGGCTACATGTTCTGTTATACTGTCATCCAGTGATATGCTCTACTGTTTGAGACTACATGTCCTGTTTGGCTGCCATACAGTAATATGCTCTACTGTTTGAGGCTACATGTCCTGTTATACTGTGATCCAGTGATATGCTCTACTGTTTGAGGCTACATGTTCTGTTATACTGTCATCCAGTGATATGCTCTACTGTTTGAGACTACATGTCCTGTTTGGCTGCCATACAGTAATATCTCTACTGTTTGAGGCTACATGTTCTGTTATACTGTCATCCAGTGATATGCTCTACTGTTTGACACTACATGTCCTGTTATACTGTCATCCAGTGATATGCTCTACTGTTTCAGGCTACATGTTCTGTTATACTGTCATCCAGTGATATGCTCTACTGTTTGAGACTACATGTCCTGTTATACTATCATCCAGTGATATGCTCCACTGTTTGAGGCTGCATGTCCTGTTATACTATCATCCAGTGATATGCTCCACTGTTTGAAGCTACATGTCCTGTTATACTATCATCCAGTGATATGCTCCACTGTTTGAGACTACATGTCCTGTTTGGCTGCCATCCAGTAATATGCTCTACTGTTTGAGGCTACATGTCCTGTTATACTGCCATCCAGTGATATGCTCTACTGTTTGAGACTACATGTCCTGTTATACTGTCATCCAGTGATATGCTCCACTGTTTGAGGCTATATGTCCTGTTATACTGTCATCCAGTGATATGCTCCACTGTTTGAGACTACATGTCCTGTTATACTGTCATCCAGTGATATGCTCCACTGTTTGAGACTACATGTCCTGTTATACTGTCATCCAGTGATATGCTCCACTGTTTGAGACCACATGTCCTGTTATACTGTCATCCAGTGATATGCTCCACTGTTTGAGACTACATGTCCTGTTATACTGTCATCCAGTGATATGCTCCACTGTTTGAGACTACATGTCCTGTTATACTGTCATCCAGTGATATGCTCCACTGTTTGAGGCTATATGTCCTGTTTGGCTGTCATCCAGTGATATGTTCTACTGTTTGAGACTACATGTCCTGTTATACTGTCATCCAGTGATATGCTCCACTGTTTGAGACTACATGTCCTGTTTGGCTGCCATCCAGTGATATGCTCCACTGTTTGAGACTACATGTCCTGTTATACTGTCATCCAGTGATATGCTCCACTGTTCGAGACTACATGTCCTGTTATACTGTCATCCAGTGATATGCTCCACTGTTTGAAGCTACATGTCCTGTTATACTGTCATCCAGTGATATGCTCCACTGTTTGAGACTACATGTCCTGTTATACTGTCATCCAGTGACATGCTCCACTGTTTGCGACTACATGTCCTGTTATACTGTCATCCAGTGATATGCTCCACTGTTTGAGACTACATGTCCTATCATACTGTCATCCAGTGATATGCTCCACTGTTTGAAGCTACATGTCCTGTTATACTGTCATCCAGTGAAATGCTCCACTGTTTGAGACTATATGTCCTGTTATACTGTCATCCAGTGATATGCTCCACTATTTGAGACTACATGCCCCGTTATACTGTCATCCAGTGATATGCTCCACTGTTTGAGGCCACATGTCCTGTTATACTGTCATCCAGTGATATGCTCCACTGTTTGAGACTACATGTCCTGTTATACTGTCATCCACTGATATGCTCCACTGTTTGAGGCCACATGTCCTGTTAGACTGTCATCCAGTGATATACTCCACTGTTTGAGGCCACATGTCCTGTTATACTGTCATCCAGTGATATGCTCCACTGTTTGAGGCCACATGTCCTGTTATACTGTCATCCAGTGATATGCTCCACTGTTTGAGGCCACATGTGCTGTTATACTGTCATCCAGTGATATGCTGTTTGAGGCTATATGTCCTGTTTGGCTGCCATCCAATGATATGCTCCACTGTTTGAAGCTACATGTCCTGTTATACTGTCATCCAGTGATATGCTGTTTGAGGCTATATGTCCTGTTTGGCTGCCATCCAATGATATGCTCCACTGTTTGAGGCTATATGTCCTGTTTGTCTGCCAGCCAGTGATATGCTCCACTGTTTGAAGCTACGTGTCCTGTTATACTGCCATCCAGTGATATGCTCCACTGTTAGAGTCTACAGGTCCTGTTATACTGCCAGCCAGTGATATGCTCCACTGTTTGAAGCCACATATCCTGCTATACTGTCATCCAGTGATATGCTCCACTGTTTGAGGCTACATATCCTGTTATACTGTCATTCAGTGATATGCTCCACTGTTTGAGGCTACATGTCCTGTTATACTGCCATCCAGTGTCAGATATGCTCCACTGTTTGAAGCTACATATCCTGTTATACTGTCATCCAGTGATATGCTCCACTGTTTGAGGCCACATGTCTATGCTCCACTGTTTGAGGCTACATGTCCTGTTATACTGCCATCCAGTGTCAGATATGCTCCACTGTTTGAAGCCACATATCCTGCTATACTGTCATCCAGTGGTATGCTCCACTGTTTGAGGCTACATGTCCTGTTATACTGTCATCCAGTGATATGCTCCACTGTTTGAGGCTACATGTCCTGTTATACTGTCATCCAGTGTCAGATATGCTCCACTGTTTGAAGCCACATATCCTGCTATGCTGTCATCCAGTGGTATGCTCCACTGTTTGAGGCTACATATCCTGTTATACTGTCATCCAATGATATGCTCCACTGTTTGAGGCCACATGTCTATGCTCCACTGTTTGAGGCTACATGTCCTGTTATACTGTCATCCAGTGATATGCTCTACTGTTTGAGGCTACATATCCTGTTATACTGTCATCCAGTGATATGCTCTACTGTTTGAGGCTACATGTCCTGTTATACTGTCATCCAGTGATATGCTCTACTGTTTGAGGCTACATATCCTGTTATACTGTCATCCAGTGATATGCTCTACTGTTTGAGGCTACATGTCCTGTTATACTGTCATCCAGTGATATGCTCTACTGTTTGAGGCTACATGTCCTGTTATACTGCCAACTAGTGATATGCTCCACTGTTTGATTCTACATGTCCTGTTATACTATCATCCAGTGATATGCTCTACTGTTTGAGGCTACATATCCTGCTATACTGTCATCCAGTGATATGCTCTACTGTTTGAGGCTACATGTCCTGTTATACTGTCATCCAGTGATATGCTCTACTGTTTGAGGCTACATATCCTGTTATACTGTCATCCAGTGATATGCTCTACTGTTTGAGGCTACATGTCCTGTTATACTGTCATCCAGTGATATGCTCCACTGTTTGAGGCTGCATGTCCTGTTATACTGTCATCCAGTGATATGCTCTACTGTTTGAGGCTGCATGTCCTGTTATACTGTCATCCAGTGATATGCTCTACTGTTTGAGGCTATATGTCCTGTTATACTGTCATCCAGTGATATGCTCTACTGTTTGAGGCTACATATCCTGTTATACTGTCATCCAGTGATATGCTCTACTGTTTGAGGCTACATGTCCTGTTATACTGTCATCCAGTGATATGCTCTACTGTTTGAGGCTACATGTCCTGTTATACTGCCAACTAGTGATATGCTCCACTGTTTGATTCTACATGTCCTGTTATACTGTCATCCAGTGATATGCTCTACTGTTTGAGGCTACATATCCTGCTATACTGTCATCCAGTGATATGCTCTACTGTTTGAGGCTACATGTCCTGTTATACTGTCATCCAGTGATATGCTCTACTGTTTGAGGCTACATATCCTGTTATACTGTCATCCAGTGATATGCTCTACTGTTTGAGGCTACATGTCCTGTTATACTGTCATCCAGTGATATGCTCCACTGTTTGAGGCTACATGTCCTGTTATACTGTCATCCAGTGATATGCTCCACTGTTTGAGGCTACATGTCCTGTTATACTGTCATCCAGTGATACTGCCATCCAGTGATATGCTCCACTGTTTGAGGCTACATGTCCTGTTATACTGTCATCCAGTGATATGCTCCACTGTTTGAGGCTATATGTCCTGTTATACTGTCATCCAGTGATATGCTCCACTGTTTGATTCTACATGTCCTGTTATACTGTCATCCAGTGATATGCTCCACTGTTTGAGGCTACATGTCCTGTTATACTGTCATCCAGTGATATGCTCCACTGTTTGAGACTACATGTCCTGTTATACTGTCATCCAGTGATATGCTCCACTGTTTGATTCTACATGTCCTGTTATACTGTCATCCAGTGATATGCTCCACTGTTTGATTCTACATGTCCTGTTATACTGTCATCCAGTGATATGCTCCACTGTTTGAGGCTATATGTCCTGTTATACTGTCATCCAGTGATATGCTCCACTGTTTGATTCTACATGTCCTGTTATACTGTCATCCAGTGATATGCTCCACTGTTTGAGGCTACATGTCCTGTTATACTGTCATCCAGTGATATGCTCCACTGTTTGATTCTACATGTCCTGTTATACTGTCATCCAGTGATATGCTCCACTGTTTGATTCTACATGTCCTGTTATACTGTCATCCAGTGATATGCTCCACTGTTTGAGGCTATAATATATGTCCTGTTATACTGTCATCCAGTGATATGCTCCACTGTTTGAGGCTACATGTCCTGTTATACTGTCATCCAGTGATATGCTCCACTGTTTGAGGCTACATGTCCTGTTATACTGTCAGCCAGTGATATGCTCTACTGTTTGAGGCTACATGTCCTGTTATACTGTCATCCAGTGATACTGCCATCCAGTGATATGCTCCACTGTTTGATTCTACATGTCCTGTTATACTGTCATCCAGTGATATGCTCCACTGTTTGATTCTACATGTCCTGTTATACTGTCATCCAGTGATATGCTCCACTGTTTGAGGCTACATGTCCTGTTATACTGTCATCCAGTGATATGCTCCACTGTTTGAGGCTACATGTCCTGTTATACTGTCATCCAGTGATATGCTCCACTGTTTGAGACTACATGTCCTGTTATACTGTCATCCAGTGATATGCTCCACTGTTTGATTCTACATGTCCTGTTATACTGTCATCCAGTGATATGCTCCACTGTTTGATTCTACATGTCCTGTTATACTGTCATCCAGTGATATGCTCCACTGTTTGAGGCTATAATATATGTCCTGTTATACTGTCATCCAGTGATATGCTCCACTGTTTGAGGCTACATGTCCTGTTATACTGTCATCCAGTGATATGCTCCACTGTTTGAGGCTACATGTCCTGTTATACTGTCAGCCAGTGATATGCTCTACTGTTTGAGGCTACATGTCCTGTTATACTGTCATCCAGTGATACTGCCATCCAGTGATATGCTCCACTGTTTGAGGCTACATGTCCTGTTATACTGTCATCCAGTGATATGCTCCACTGTTTGAGGCTACATGTCCTGTTATACTGTCATCTAGTGATATGCTCTACTGTTTGAGGCTACATGTCCTGTTATACTGTCATCCAGTGATATGCTCCACTGTTTGAGGCTACATATCCTGCTATACTGTCATCTAGTGATATGCTCTACTGTTTGAGGCTACATGTCCTGTTATACTGTCATCTAGTGATATGCTCTACTGTTTGAGGCTACATGTCCTGTTATACTGTCATCCAGTGATATGCTCCACTGTTTGAGGCTACATATCCTGCTATACTGTCATCTAGTGATATGCTCTACTGTTTGAGGCTACATGTCCTGTTATACTGTCATCTAGTGATATGCTCTACTGTTTGAGGCTACATGTCCTGTTATACTGTCATCCTGTGATATGCTCCACTGTTTGAGGCTACATGTCCTGTTATACTGTCATCCAGTGATATGCTCTACTGTTTGAGACTACATGTCCTGTTATACTGTCATCCAGTGATATGCTCTACTGTTTGAGGCTACATATCCTGCTATACTGTCATCCAGTGAT